>PNEQ01127679.1:13516-52868 GCA_003012365.1 Medauroidea extradentata | reverse complement strand
TGCGGTAGCGCTCTTAATGGTGATACTTGAAAACAGAGACGGACTAAACCAGTAGTACATACAACATCAATGCTATCTAGCAGACGACACTAGAACCAATACGACTGGTATAGCTACTAGCTCTTCTGGTGGAAAGACTCAGCACCAAAGTCTTAATAATCAACGCCATCTAGGAGACGATCAGTAACTACTGGCAGCCTACCTAGAAGACAACAATAAAACTAATTAAAAAAAAAAAAAAAAACAAGATAGAAGGTGGAGCCAATGAGGGTAGCTAGGTATCAAGACAACGGACATTAACCAAGATGGTGGGTAGACCGTACACAAATAATTACGAGACACATGCTGAACAGATCCCCCGATCCCGCTCCTAGGCTCCTGCAATAGAAGGAACTATACTACACTACTGTCCTGAGATCTTGGTTTGCGCTTAAGGGTATTGATGCACGGGGGGAAAATTGTTAAACTGCACATGGCGCCTTTTTGGTTAGCTGCTTGAAGTTACGTGTCACGAGAACAAAATTGGTAGCTGCCACTGCATTCATTACGCAGTTATAATGATTTTAGAAGTTCACGCACATTTTCAGAACATCCGCTACAGATTATGTGTTATATGTCATATCCTAACCAATGTGGGAGAAAACAAATATAACAGCTTAGCTCAAAATCTTGAGGTTGGCGTATTGCTTATCTAACCTTACAGTAACTGTGTTAGGGTAAAAATATATTTAGTGACGAAGTTTTTAAATTTTTGTGAAAAATAATTTTGTTATTGTGCAATATACACGGTAAAATAGTTTCGATTTTTAATTCATATATCTTAAGACATAACTAGTATCCAAGTTTCTTAATCACTATAAAAATAACTACATTAATTATAATACCCTCTTTTTAATAAGTTTAGTAAGAATTTTTTGCTCTACAGAGCTTAGTTTTAAAAAATTCTAAAACGTAAAATGCACATTATGTAAATGAAGATGTGTTGATAAATTAAATGCACACTGAATCACAAATTTAAAAATTAAATACACAGCATGCACCAAACACCTTAAGGAGGCTGTCTGGCAGAGGCATTTTGCGGATCCATGGCCGAGCGGCAGTGGAACGGTTAAGGGCGATCTTACCATCGCAATCGGATACATCGCCGTCTCTATGGTCAAGGAAATTATCTAGCGTGCTGTCTTGTACATGTACACCATAACTGGGTACCCGTCAATCGAATATTTTGTCATGCCACACTAAACCGCACGAAACTACGTTACAGCTTGCTGGGCACATGCTATTCAACACATCCAATGCTGCCATCAATGAGTTTGCGTGAAACTAACATACAGTCAGTTCGGGATAAAGTTAATACAATTTGAAAAGCTGCAAAAAAAATCACTGCCGTTACTGCATGTAATTCCGTATTAACAATGGTCGTTAATACTGTTGAAACGGTTGCAAGCGAACTATCGAACGTAGTTATCTGTATTTTAATATTTAAGTACTGTACAGCAATCTGATTCAAAATCAAATGAAGTCGACATATTTGTATTTTCAATCTTGTTTGTATCAACATAAGTAGGGTACTACTGACCACAAAACTTAACTTACACTCGCAAACATAAAGTGAAGTGTCCTTGTCACAGACGTTTCCTGTCGTCAGCTAACAATATGTCCGAGATCAGTTACACAAAGTTCATAGTTTTACCGAGTGATAGCATGGGCGTGTTTTCGCGACTAAATATTCAGTGCGTTGTGAGTTGAAACATGAAAAATGTATTAATTTATTCACACACGCAGAAGAATCACGATAGAATGTTAAATTATATGAAGATATCGATAGTCTGCGAATTGTTACTTTTTTTTACTACAGCCTGCCTCTGCATTTAGAAAAAAATAATTATTGTACTAAACAGTTCGTAATCACGTTTAGATCTGATGAACAGTTTAACTTTATACTTGATGTTCATGAAGTTTGGTTAACTTTGGTTGAACAGTATGGCAGACAACGAAATTTGATCCTACACCTCTACATATACGCCCTTTTGAAAATAAAATTCTGACGGACTAATTTAAAAACACGCGTTTTAAATGATCTACTCCACAGCATTACATATGTGCCAGATTTTACGTCAATGAGAGTAGTAGTTTTAGAGACATGATGCAAAAGTTTTACTAAATAATGTAATGCCAGCTTAAAAACTGACAAGAACAGAAGAGGTTTCAATATGTTTACTGTAAATAATTATTACTTTCTACAGACCAATTCTTCAATACATTCTCATCACTGCAAATCTTATTTTCTTTCCCAGTGTGCAGTTACCAAGCGAGACTAAATACGGTAAAATAACATATCTGAGGTTTACTACACTTCCGTCTATTTCTTGTCCACTAAACTGGTCCACTAATTTCAAGGCACGTGAACTCACTTTTTTTTTTTTTTAAAGTTAGCTGTTCAATTATTATTTTTTTTTTTTTTAATTTTGTTACTATAATGACAGCTGTGTTTTTTTACAAACAAATCTTTATTTTATGCACCTACATAAAAGTTCTTTCACTTAATGCGAAAACCTATGAAATAGAAATATTATCATAGCTACATATAACGTAATAAATAATATAACTACTAAAACTGTGTTCGTTGGAATTCTAAAAAAATTCACAGTGATGCAATAACTTTAAAGCATATAAAAAATTTCAAATAATTTGTTACTTGTGTAGATTTGCAGCCTAAACGGAACTAATATAAGATTTTTTTTTATATTTCACGTTTAGCTTCTAAATAAACAATTTTATTTTTCCTACCAATGTGATAAGATCATATAAACCAATAAACTATAAAAAAAATAGTGTTGGAGATCCAGTAGGCCTAATGACTACCTACGAACAACCGCTTGTGTGTATGCTGTGAGGCGCAAGTGTGTTGTACTTCGTGCAGTAGAATTACATTCCCAAGGGTTGCAAGAAACATTTAACAACAATATTGTGTCTGCTAAATGAGAATGACTTTAAACAACTAAAATTATACTATGCTACAATAATTAGGTTTAAATTATACAAATGTATTTTTTTCGGAACTACAGTATACATGTTAGCGGTAAATACACACAACAAGGACAAAAACAAGATACACGAGTTTCCTCTATTTGTATTGGGAACTATATTGGTTGGAAACTTTTCCTTTATATCTCAAATTTCCAACGTGGCATCCATCATCGAACATTCGCAAGACAACCCGAGACAAAACGGAAACGACGCGGCGAACAGAAAACATCTCGAGAAATATGCTAAACTGGTGCTCCGTCTCCGGGGGCTGTTTCTTGTGCGAGAGTAACCGGCGTAGTTTTCAAAGCTGTTGTGGAAATTGGAAATACGTCGGGCTGGCTGGTGTAGAGGAAGACGGGTCTCGAAGGGTGAAGGTAGGGGTAAGGGAGGGGAGTAGAAGCGGATATACGCGCGCGCGTGGCGGAGTGAGAAGTGCGCGCGGCCGACAAGACTGCAGATCGATCCCAGACACACGCCTCTGCTCTTCAAACTGCAGATTGAATTTGAGATCCCTTAAACCGACGACCGTTCCTCCTTCTGGCCCCTTGCCAGAGCGATGCTTTTTCTTCAAAGGCTACAGCTACACGACGCGCCGGCGGGCGAATGTGTGCGTGTGTACGGTGCACTCAGAACCTGGCTAGGCTCGACGAGAAACGCCCCCCTCCCCTCACTCAACTACGCTATTTTTTTTTTTTTTTTACCTTTGCCGCACACTCACAGGCAAGTCAGAAACTTGCCACGTTGTACCACGGGCCGAGCAGAACATTCAGGGGAAAGTTTCCTTAAAATATTACACGATTCAGTTAATTTTATTCGTAATTTAACTTTCATGGAGTATATTATCTTATGCCATAAAACAAAGTTTGACAGTTATATTAAGGTCACCTTTGTCTATCAGCAATTACTATTGTGATCTGTGTTATCGTAATTGGAGACTGACTAATTATTTATTGATTTCAGTCTCGCACAAGAAAATATGGATGACCACCAGAAGTTTGAAAAATTATATCAAGTAATGCTCCATTCCTTACGATACTCTGAATTTCAAAATTAAATAACAAACACTAGTTACAATGAGACAATTATAAAGTAAATAAATCTAGAAAACGCCTCCTTCAGCTGTTTCATTTTTACAAGTATCATTTTCATGAAGTGATTTTTTACTGGCTTTATAATTTAACGAAATTAAATTTAAATTAAAAATCAGCTCTTTAAACTAGAAGAGAACTATTATTATAACAATACCGTTAGTAGAATTCCCAGTCCTGTAACACTTTTATTTTATTGCAATTTAATAATAAACATTACTTTGCATCATACACAATTTCAGCAAACCATGTACATCTCTATCATTTTCAAATGCCGTCTCTATAGTTAAAATAAGTTTTCTTTCTCAAAAATTTATAAAAGTGTGAACGTACAAAAATACAGAAACTATACAGTATTTATTAAAAAACATATGGCACCTTGTTTCGTAACACAACGCCGAAAATATTTAACTGATAAAGTTTGATACTGACCGCAATATTAGCTTCATTTTATCTTTTATCAATCATAAGAAAATGTTTTCCACCGGTACTTAACTATCGAAGGCAAATACATTAAAGAGTTCGACAACAATACCACTGGTCTGTAGGTCTAACCCCTCGGCCTACGTGGCCTCCACGGCTTGTAATTGATAAACTGTACTGAAGAACTAGGAGAGTCTCGGGATGATTGACAAGCACACAAAATTTAAATGGTGTGACGGTTGCAGGAAATATCCCCATTGTAGGCGTATGTATGGTGATAAGCCCTGAGACGCACTTAAGTCTCGTTCCTCCCCCGGACCTCCACCATAACACAGAAGACTAGGGTAGGTTAGGAAAAAAAGGGAGTACATTTCGCATTTCGAAATACGAAGAAATAACAGATTGCTAGGTGTTTACACGTTAGTATTTGTTTACATTTTATGGTTAATGTTTACGAAGTTTTCTCAAATATTGTGGACTGCTTCTTTACATCAGATGTTTCATACTTTACGCAATTTAGAATTACGAAAAAAAAAAAAAAAATACTATCATTGATTCCGTTTGCGATTGCAACGGACTTCTGGCATTCAACACTTACCTGTGAGATTTGCTTACTTTCAATATTAAGGGGGGGGGGGAGCTTTTCGGATAGTAAGATTAATGTTGAATCTAAACGCGAGTATTTTTAAAATCTGGTTACTATAGACTACTTGGTATTATCATACTAATAATAAATAAAAATTACAGTTTTCCATTTTTATGAATTTTGTGGTTTCAATCCCATATTTTTCTAAAAACAATTTTTAATATTTTACTTGTAAATAAATCATACTACTAACTAGTGCTGTATAAAATGACGTCAACTAATAAAATACCTACTTAGCAAAAAAATCCCATCGAATTGTGAAGAGTAGTTCAGATTTTATATTCTTACTAGCAGTCCCCCGCGGCCCCGTGGCTTTACTCGCGAGTATTATTCATAACTGATAATATTTAATTTAATTGAAAAACTTCTCTGTACACTGGATTGGTACTTCAGTCATCAAGTGTTAGAACGGCAAAGCAGCAGGATAAGTAGCTATAACTGTTCACGCGAAAAGCAGTCTTAAGTTTGTCCCTGTCACTAACAGCGACTCCACCTGGGCCTTATTTATAGCACTGCAAAGTTGACGATGTGGGGTAGTTATAAGAGGTTAATCGAGTGAACAACGTCTGATTTATCCTGTGCACAACCATTGGTGACGGTGCCGTCAATTACATATTTTCAAAACATTCACTAGATGTTATGCCATTAGAAAATTTTGGTGGGAAATGATTTCGCGGAAACGTATTTGGTGCCCCAACCTTGAGATTAGTGACAATATATATGTGAGCTGATGTTGTCGAGGAGCCTAAGTGAAAAGTGATCTTCATAATTCATTTTACCCCTTATAAACGACTACATGCAAATTGCACTAATTCGACCTGATGCCTTGCAGTTTGTGTGTGTCGGAATTGAACGTTTTCACGCAGCTTTTAACAGAATTCGAGCCCAGAACCTTCCGGAGTGTAGACGGGAGCTACAAACATCTGTGTCTCGTAACGTAGAGATAATTCATGAAAACAAATTTTATTTAAAAATTAAAATATTCATGCCATTGGCTTATAGAGTTTGTACAACACCACGTCTCATTAGGTAACCGTAGAGTGAAACTTCTGTATAATCTATTTCTCGCTGGTCGTACTTGCTTTTCGGATCGTCTGCCTTGAAAGTTTACAAATTCAGTTTTATTCTTAATAAAGGTATCATACAAAAAAACTTACATATAATTTTTTAAATACTTCCGTAAGCATCACTCTGACGCGAACAACACCTCAAAGCATCTTAGGCATTTGTATGAGTATCAAATTGAAGTGCAAATCACGACGGTAGTCCGTTCAGTCGAATCAAAATCGATTATTCACTAAAAAACTCATATGACCCCTGCACAGTACTGAGAGTTCGAATTTCGAAAAATCTTAAAACAGTTTTGTGATCATTTATGTTATCATCATCCTGAAACACACTACAGGTCCTTTCACATACTAAGAGAGTGAGTTTCGAAAAACCCTTGAATCACGTTTTAGAATACTTTATTGATGACTCGTGAAATTACTTTTCAGGTATTTAAGTAAGCATCAATCTTAAACAAATTTCACGTTGCTATACAAAAAACAATGGGATTGTGAATCGAAAACATATTTTACCTTTTTTTTTCCTCTTCGGGGTCGAATTCGGATCATCAATCTAAAGCACAGATTTCTTCGATATCTCGATTAGTTTGATAGATATGAAGGCATATTCTAAAACATATTTCACGTATTTTCACCGTCTTAATTAAAGAATTTCGAAATATCTTCCAGTCCTGTCATATACATTTGTATACGTAACTAATTGAAGTAAATATCGCGACGATAGTCAATTGTGTTTAAACGTTATAGACGATTTATAAAAAAAAAACACATTTTGCGCCTTCTTACTGCTTGGGAGCCGAATTTCAAAAAATCCTAAAACTGCTTAATGGGTATTTACGTAAGCAAAACTTTGAAGTGAATACCAATTCTCTACCCCGAAGGATTCGATAGATATAGATAGCTACTCGGAAACACGTGTATGGTCTTCTCACCCCCTTAAATGTTGAATTTCGAAAAATCCTTCAATTGGCTAATACGAATCATTATGTGTGTCCTATTAAAGTAAAAATCACGATGATAGGCCGTCGGGTTCGAGTGTATCGACGTTTCTTTGGAAACACATTTAATCACTCTTCACCCCCATAGAGGTCGAATGTCGAAAAATCCCTCCTTAGCGCTCGCCTACGACCTGAGAGAAACCCACACAAAAATTTCACATTTTATGTCCAGTGGTTTAGGCTGCAGTTTGATATGTCAGTCAGTCAGTGTTCTCTTTTCTGTATAGAGACTGAGAATTCCAGTCGTTCGCTCAACATCTTATCGTCCCATACCCCTTAACAGACTTGACGGTAATCTTGCATATATTTTATTGTTTTCTGTTTGAACCGTTCGAATTATAGATATTTAAATGCGAATACCCTTCTTACAATTTACTGTACATACGGTAACACCTCACAGCGTTTTGTGACTGTAGTTCATATCCATTACTTATATACTCCACTATGTAAGTACCCACGTATCGATCAAGTAACATTTTCAGAAACGTAACGTGACAAACACTCCAAAATTATTTCCTTGATTTGCATAAACTGTATGTGTGGCCGACAGAAACTAATATCCTAACAAATATCAACTTACAACACAAGCAGTCACGACCTACCAGTTTTCTTGTGCATGCATGTGTTTTGCGGCGCTTGTTATTTCAGCTATTCGGCCCAGCACAATCTGGAGCGAGAACACCCCCGGGGAGTTCAAGTTGGACTGTTTCTATCCAATCGCTCATGCTCGCCGCAGTAATCTGGCTTCAGAAGCATCTACTGAAACATCTCTTCATCCAGAAACGTTAGAAGTTTCAACTTCCCTCCAACCCTACAAGCTCACTTTCTTCTTCCTTATTAAACCCGAAAGAGCTGCTCTATAGTTCGAGAGAATTCGACCCGTAGTCCAGCTCGTAACGAACTGCTATCCAATAGCCCCGGCATGCCAGGACAACTGAGGGGGGAGGAGGGCTGGACGTAACGTGCTGGAAACAAAACACGGCGCTCTTCGCCTGACGCGAACCTCGCCCGGCAGCGGACGCCATCAAGCGTCCCGCTCGAGAGATCAATTCCTCGCACATGCCGCCGTTCCCGTCGTGGGCGTCGAGGGTCGAAAGAGGGAGGGTGGGGTGCTGGGGTGGCACGGCGGCAGCGAGTAAGTAACTAGGGGTTGGTTGCAAGAGGGGGAGGGAGAGATTTTATTTTCCCCATCCGGAGCACCTGGCGGCGCAAACACGGTCGTAAAGAACTCGCAGAGGCGGCGGTTAACAGGCGTCCAGACGGCGGACCAGGTCAGCGCCTAACAGGGCAACATCAGCGTAACTAACCCTCCCCCTTAAAGCTGCACCAGCTGCGAACACAAGCAGTTCTGTTAAACGCCAACGCTGCAGTGCTTCCCGGGCTAAATATATTTCCTACGGCTCGGCGCACAACCCACATCGCAGTCCTTTCCTTTATTAGCAAAACCACCACAGACACGTTACTTTCAGCTTAAGGTCCTCGCCTGTTTGAACGTATTTTGCGCCTTCTAGTCCAAGAAGTACAAATAGCTAAAAGTGGCATAGTACGCGCATCACGCCTCTGGGCGTAAGTCACTGAACTGCCGGTAACTTGCCTTTATGAAACTATCAGTGATGACCCTACCATTATGTGGGTTAAAGTGTCAGAAAAAGGCTTGTTGTATCCGCCAATAACTTCATTAAATATTCTGAATCAATATTATCATGCACATAAAAGGACCGAGGAACACATATATTCACCATTTTCAGTCGCGATAAAATAAGCTTACGAGCTTAGAGGAGAACCTGAAAAGTTCATGCACACGTGTAACGTTCTTTGAATGTCATTCCTAAGAAAACATCAATCAAGCAAGTTGAGCAGTTTTCGAACTGTGTCGTCGGAAACTATGCACACCACTCGACGGCTTCAGCAAGCGGACACCCTAAACATACAACATATGACTTTCACTATGATTAAATATTGTTCTATTGTGCGGAACGAATGTTGTTAATTTTTTCTTGTGATTATATTTGTATATCTACGAAAGTACACCCACTTCAAGCTATGTCTCTGTAAGTTTAAAAATTTAATAAACTTGTTAAATCACGATTTTCAGCCCTTAAAAATGTCACAAACGGATTTGTCCGACTGCCGTATATGGTAATACACCCAGCAGACTCCATTGAGCGGTTAGCTGTACATCTGACACGTTAGCGCGGAGGTCGGGGAGATTGCTATTGATTCACAGTCCTCAAGTAACATTTTCATTAACTGTGACACAATCGCGAAAGTAATCAACGTGTAAAGGAGTACGAAATGTATCGTCTTATCAATGATGTGTCTCAAATTACCCAGAAAGCACTCTCTTGCACCCTCTTGACGTCACAGGTCACAGAGTGTACTCTCTGGTGTCCCAAATTCTAGGGAGATTGGGCGAAAGGGAGAGTAAGCCAGAGTGAGCGACGATGCTCCCTCGCTGCACCCTCTCGCCCTCTCTGCGGGAAGACATCTTTGTTTTCATTCTAAATCGAGAGAAACACAACGTCACGGCGTATAGTTTTTTAAGTGTCGGGGGGAAACGCAAACTAATTCGTCTTCTTATAAGTTGTTCGCTGACATGATTTAGGATTATTCCCAACACAGCAATAGCATCCTCACAATCCATATTTTCATACCATAACCTAACTTGAACTGGAAAACATTCACTCTTTACTTTCTGCATTCATTTAATTTTCCATATTTTCTCTTCTCACGCTAGGTTGCAGTGCTTCTAAGGTGCATCTGAGGGTGGCTGTCTCAATTTGATTGAAATTGAAGAATGAACCAGAGTGGGCGAGAGAGAGAGAGAGTGTACACACTCTTTGAGATCCGGCCCAAATGAGTTCGCGAAACTTTTGTATCTCTGCTGATAATTTATGGCTGAGAAAATTAATTTTGGAATTTAAGGCAATATCACACCGAAGATATATCAGAATCATCAGCCGAAGACACCCAAACACCTGAATGGTTTTAGTGGTGTATGATATAGCTGGAAAAAATTCACTAAATAAAGGTGTTGGATATAATAATAATTCCTGGGTATGATGTAACAAAATTTGTGTAGGTACACGTGGCAAAATTACGGCAAACAAAAGACTTTTCTTCCAAAGACTACGAATTAATTAATTTTATCTTAACAACAAATGCACACAATATGAAGGTTTACTTGACTTCATTGTTGCACAAAAATGTGAGTAAATTACTGTATTTTTTTTTACATCTGAGAGTGCCCACTGGCAAGATATAATGAGGCATGAAACTGAAAATACCCTACATCACATCACTACACATTTTGTAAAATCTAGGCGATGAGCGATTGTGTGGAGGTGAAAAATATACCTCATGAAGCCAAATATCACTGACATTATTAGATATAAATAAATAAAATGCTGTATTCAGCAACCGGGTGCGACTTAATTTTAACGTAGCTAGCAAATGTTAAATACGTATGATTACATACATTTCATACATACCAATAACTATATTCGATAAGGTTCCATAAAATAAACATAAATTATACGTCAAGAAACAGAATAACTTTTTAAACACAGGTGTAAAAAAAGGCAAAAACAATTACAATAGTGACATAATTTCAATTTGCGGCAAGCATTCTCTTCAAACACCATGGATCGCTTTAATGGGGAATTTTATTGTATTTTCAGACATTAACAATTATTCTGCCATAACATTGAGCCATAACATTTATTCCAATTGCATGATCAAAATTTCGTCTTCGTCAAAGCGTAGGATATACGCTTGGTAAACTGCTTGACATTAATAATAATGGAATATTTCATTAGTCATGCAGAATCACTGCAAGGGACTTCTTGAAAGTTAACCTATAATTCCCTTGCAATTATTCTGCGTGACAAATTAATGATATATTCCACTATTATTCATCTTAAGCTTTCTACCAATAATATATCAACACAAGAGTACCAAGAAGACCAGAGTTGATACGTAAAAATAATCTGTATGATGACAGTAAAACTGCGTCTGCTCTCGCTAGTAGGAGTCAGAAGTGTAATGGTCAGCGAGAACATTTAATCTGAGGTCGACGTCGGTAAATTTTTCCTGCCGAGAAAGCGGGGTTGAGGCAAGGCCAAACTCTTCTCCACGTCTTCTGAAGTATTTATTAGGGTGGAAATTTCTTACCCGAGCCCCGTGGGGCGCGCAGAAACCACAGTAAGGTTGGAGGGGCGAGAGGGAGAAGCTCTGTGACAGCCAATCAATTTACATTCTTATGGAGGGAAGCGGTCATCAATCTTCCCCCCACACCCCCTACCAAGAGCCTTCTCACGACCGAGGAAACCTTGCCACTCCCCTAACCCCTAACCCTTCCGGACTACCGAATTTCCCAGCGGTGGACCACGCGGGAGTTCGCAAGCCGACCGCCTACGGCACTCTCGTCGGGCAGACCCATAATTCCCAGGAGCTCGTTAGCTTGACGCCTGGAGACCCCGCAACCTCTAATGACACGCCATCACACACCAAAGGGCGATCCTCTGCTCCGAAGTTGGAATGGACGTCTGAGGAAAGTAGCAGGCGTGAATAAAACGTGGCAACACCCAAACACAAAACCCGCCAACCAGTGACTTATTGCCTTGCCCGTTGAAAGGCTAAATTTTAAGTTACAACTCTGTTAGTGCTTACCAAACAGAATAACCCTAAACACCTCTTAAAACCTAAGTAGTGTGGATCACAATTAGGCAATAAAGTAGACGTTTTAGAAAATAAAAGGTCCTCAACAAATTCACTGCACAGGCTACTTCAGGGCACGTATATGATTTCCTAAGGGAAATTTTATTTCATTGATAATTTGAAGAAAATTAGGGTCTTGCTTGCTCAGTTATGAAACAAACATTTCCTTAGTATAATTTAATATTAAAGGTTAATAAACTAGCAATGTTTAAATTATTATGCACACGATTGCTTAGTAATCAGCAACCTAAGTAATTTCAAACCTAATTAGTACGTAATGTATAGTAAGTAACAAAATTATCAGGCCAAACTCCGGGAGGTGATTCCTGATAAAAACAGGGAGACTTTACACGGGACATGTTCAATACAAATATTAAGGGACTTATTAAAAGCTCTTGAAAAATCGAGTTTGAAAATAGTAACTTACCAAAATATGAAAAACTATTAGGAGTCAAATTAAGTTGCTTTGGGTTATGTTAAGTGATACTAAAATCTTTAACCTGTAAACACTCAGTAATTTTACCTTCCTCTTTCATGAAAATATTAGGGGTGGTCACCCTCATATTGCATAAAATTTCTTTGCCGTCAGGAATTGTCAACAATTCATGTTCTCAATTCTAGTAGTATATCAGAAGCAACAAAAAAGGTCATCTTATTGCAAGCTCCTAGAACGCAGTGTTTACAACGAAAATGCACACAACTGTTGCTATGAAAATAACACAGCGCCTGGTATGTAGGCAAAAAGAGTTACTTCCGTCAAGGGGTTGTCTTACACGTGCGCAGTGATCTCAGGAAACTGCAACGTGTGACGCAGTTATTTAAAAAACATGTCGCAAAATCCACCCAAGTAAGTTCAAATAACTTATTCATGGCTCGGTAAATTCGGCAACCAATTTGGTTTTGCAGCATTTTTACAAAATGTAATTTCTTTTTTAGGAAAAAAATCCACCATTAATTTTACAAACAATACAATAAGCACATTCTGTAAAATTACAATACTTTTCGAAATGGTTTATTTATTTTTTCCAGTTAGAAACGTGGTTATTAAAATATAATTCTGCAACATATACTATGTTGTTTCTAAAATTCGTGGATTTTTCTCTTCTAAAAAAAAATACATTAAAAAATACTGTAAAATCTAATTTGTTGCCACATTAACCGAACCGAGAATATATATTTTATAACTTGGGTGGATTTAGTAATAAGCATACAAACTACTGCATCACTGGTTGCATTTTCCCGAGAGCACGGTGCAGGTACGAGACAATTCCTTGACGGAACTAACACTGTGCCTAAGTACCAGGTGTCGTGTTATTTTCACAGTGCAACACGTAAGAAATATCACTCCATGTTTACAGTTTTATTTGCATTATTCTTTGTAAGAAATTACGTAAATTTAATAATTTTTAAATGTTTTAACAGTAAGAGACCTCAAGCACCGACACAATCAGACCCTTCATAATTTATTTTTACTTGAATTCCATCAAAAATTTATATGACCTTGTGACTCTTTTAAAATGAAGAAATTTTGCATAAGCAGTGGGAAATCATAGGGTTAATGTGTTAACTATTCATAATAGTTCTTTACAAGTCGAAATCTCGAGAAATCGTTCGTGAATATAGTTCTCAGACGAGCGTAATAGCCGTTTGTCCCTTGGAAAAACATTGTAAGGAATACCTGAAGAAAAATGGCGAAGGAAAGAGTAACTTTCTACTATGTCATACCGACATTATGGGGGCTGTCCGTGATCCTAATTCCTGTAGCTGAAGACTAGAAATCCAGGTTTCAGCTGACTGCAGAGTTAACGAGAATATGAAAATACCCTGAAGTTGCTGTGCCCGTCTTGGCACTGCGAAATTATGCCGTTGTCAGAAGAAATAGTGGTAAGGTACACCTATCACAACTGCGTAGATTGCAGTGGAATTTGGTTTTTATCGCCCACTTGGAACAATTTTTTTGTCGAATTCAAGTAATTGCTGATTTTGGACGTTTTAGTGCTGCTTACAAGAAACATTAAATCTCGTCAGTTCTTAAATTACTGTATGCACATAAAATGCCCTGTAAGACTGTTCATATCTAGGTCATAACGTACCAATAAAATTCGGACATTTAATGTCCATTGTGAAGCAACGATTGTACAATTTTGAACTTTCTCCGCCAACCCAGTTAACAAGATCAACTGTTTACAGAAAAAGCATTTTCGCGTGGTGAACATTTCGCTGTGAATCCTGGTGACCGGCCTGTTACCAATTCAACCGCGAAAATACACCTAATGTTATAATCAGTCGCTATGTGTAACTTATACCTCTAATACATATCATTTTCAATCAAATTTCTGCCGTATCCACCGTTACGTATTTTCTTTTTCTTTCCAACTAAATGAAACCATAATTCATAATAAATATTTCATTTATCTTATCTTTACACATACTTGAGAAATTTAGCCAAATAAATATTCCGACGTTGATACTGCGATAGGGTAAGGCCGTATAAAGGTGTATAGGTATTACAGCAACAGTTTTGTGTATTTTTCTGGAAAAGGGTGCATTCTAGGTGTTTGCAACAAGAGGGCCATTTTTATTCCTTTACATTGTACTGCCCGAATAAACACGTAAATTGTTCACAATTCCTGACGACCAAGAAACTTTGTACATAATGAGGGTGGCCATCTGTAATATTTTCATTAAAGAGGAAGGTAAAATGCTGATTGTTTACAGGTTAAAGATTTCAGAATCACTTAACATAACCCACAGAATCGTAATTTAACACCTTTTTTTTTCCTCTCCATATTTTGACAAGTTACTATTTTTAAACTCGATTCAGAGGCTTGTAAGTCCCGTAATATGTATTTCTCTTGAAAGTGCCCCAAATAATGTCTGGTCATTTTTGATGAAGAATCACCTCTCGGACTTTCCTTACATCCTGTATATTAATGTATCTTAGCGAAAATCGTGCTATGACTTACAGTGACTGGCAACAGTCGTCGTTCAAACGTGTATTATTAAGTGACGTCGGATTAAAAAAAAGTGAACCTGCAGTTCCAAGACTTAAAATGGCTCTCAAACTAAACAAAGTGACAATAATTCTTGACAACAAGCAAATATAGACACGTTAGTCAAAATGATACAGAAAAAACACACACAAATATATAAAATTCATAGGAATCGTTGATATTTCCAGCTGTGACGCCACGAAACATTGAGCGCAAAACATTATGTTAATCGTTTTACGTACACGTCTGTATCGGCCTTGACACACGACAGACATTCAGCTACGATCTATCCAAGTGTTCATGAAAGTATGTTCCAAATTTTTCAGGATAATTCCTTATAAAAAATTAGGTAAAGTTATATAATGGAAGTTTTTGGTTGGCGCAACCATTAAGGGAGAATATAGCGAATAAAAATTGATATTGAAAACCAACATTTGTTAATATAACCAAAAGCAACAAGATATAAATAATGACATTCTGGGTGCGTTTTAATAATAACAAGATCCACAATTGTGAAAAAAATGATTTGGTTGCGTGTTTTACCAACCTGTAAAGCTGCTCATTTCCGAAGTAATATTTTGAAAACGGTTCACTTGAAGGTGTTGCGACAAGGGGACCTTTTCATTTTTGTTCACTGAAACCTCCTATACTGTGTCATTTAATAGCCAAAAAATACAACAGTAAAATATTCTAAGCAAAAAAAAAAAGCATGACCAACACCATTTTCTACTGAAGGTGAATAGTATTAGAAAACATTAATTTAATTTTTTTTCAGATTGCAGACGTTGTTGTTATTAAACCACACCCCAAAACGCATTATTAATTCTTCTTTACTTTTCGTTTTTTTTTAACAAATGTTGGTTTTCATTGTCAATTTTAAATCGCGAATTTCTCTCTCAATATTTGCGCCAGTCAAAAACTTTGGTCAAGTAACTTTGCCCCGTGTTTTACAAGAAATCGGCTTGCAAAGTTTGTAATGAAATTTCGTGAATACCAAATAGAAAACACAAATATTCACAGTAACACAAAAAGGCTAAGCAACGAAAATAAAAGCTAGAAAAAAAAAAAGGACAGTAAGCCCACCAACTTGTCAAAAAATATATCGCATACAAAAAATTTCAAAATTGTAAAATCTCAGGTACGAAATGGAAAACTAAACCAAAAATGATGGAAATATTATATGACAGTATTAGCAACAAAAAAGGCTACTAGCAAATATTGTGGCGCATTTCTTGGGCGTAATCTCTTTCCCTGCAAATAAATTTCCGCATCACAAATGGTTCAACGTTTTTAAAAAGGTTTGCTCATAAAATCAGCAAAACCATTTACTAAGATTGTACTTTTTGAATTTTTTATTTTCTACAGTGAATCTCAGTAACATGCCGAATTCAATTAATATGTTTAACTTTAATATGTATGCCATCTCGTTAAATCAGTAACTAACCAAAGTTTAAATAGTCTACGCTAATTTTTTGTTTAAAAACATTAGGCTACATAATAAGATCAATATTCAACACATACTCGTGACCGTTATATCTGCTTCCCTTTAGGACTAATAAAATTAAATTGGCAAAAACCGCATAAATTGCAGTTACTGTTTTTACGGCCGTTCAAGTGCTCAAAAACCCGTAAAATTAGCAGTATCATTATAACAGCTTAAATGACAAATACATGTATCATGAATACTCTAGACCCACGACAGTGTGTGTGTGGAGTCGGTATATAATGAGCAGCGCTGGGACTTCCTTTAACCAGTCGACCAAGGGTATTGATAATGCTGGTTCACGAAACTGTCAACTCTTCGCGCTACATGACACCTCGCTATGTCGTCATGTCGTAATGTGCACTTATTACCGCCAGCGTACACCACGAGTACAGACAGTTCGCATAGTTGTAAACGTGGTATCGTTGTAATAAGGAAGTATGCCGCTATTTGCTAAAAACAAAATATGTGATCTAAATAAAATGGATCCTGTTTTTATTGTACGATATATATATCCCTAACTTTCGATATAAAAACCTTATATTTTGAGAAATTAAAAAAAAATTACGTTCAGCACGCTTTATTCGAGGTAGAATGTTGGTTCTTGATGGGCATATACTACGATACCTTGCAAATTTTGATTTTTGACATACCGTAATACGAATAATAACAAGGCTATGCCAAATTTTTTTCCAAAGAAACGTCTACAAAACTAACACTTTCACACAAATATATTATAACCTTAAGCAAGGTAAGTATAGTCTCTCAGCGTTGAACATTCTGCCACAACTCGAGAGGAGGTCTCGAGCAGTCGTTACGTATTGCTGTACGTAGGCGTGAAGGACCCACCCTTGAAGCAACAGGGCTTTGTCCAACAGGACAAAGCGAGATGCAGACCAACCACATAATGATCACTGTGTTCGACCTCCGGCCACGTGATGGCCCGCACAAAAGGAAGATAGCGCCAAAGCACGGGAACCAAGTATGCGCCAATGCACATGGAAAATGCCACGCCGAAGCTGATCATGGCTTAGCACGTTTCGACTGTTAAAGTGATTGAATTTAAAACTATCTGCTTTAATATCACGCTTCAGTGATTCAATTTAAAATGTTTTAAATATCCCGCCTCAAAGTGAAATTACATAGTTCGAACACGATGTGACCTCCGCGAAGACAGAAGCCGCTGAATTACTTGACAACGATTCAACAATCGTACAATGTAACACTCTTGGGACTGGGTACGAGTCTTCCAATGTTGCCAGACGGTACTGATGTAAAACACTGCATTAATGTTAGAGTTAAAAATAAATAGTTATCCTCTCATTGTAACTCCGGTAATTCACACACTAACATACATACATACATACATACATACATACATACATACATACATACATACATATACTCATATACGGGTATGTGTGGCAGAGTTTAAGAAATAAATTCTTTACTTCCAATATGTTGAAGGTCATTTTAAGGTTTATTTTTCTGTGACCTGTCCCATACGTATTTCTAGGCTTTATTAACAGTGAAATTCCACTGGCACGAACAGGGAAATTGTCGTAGGACAAGCGCAGAACTTACTCCGTACCTCGTAACAAAAGATTAATACATTTATTAAGGTTTACAGCTCTTCAACAACGAGTTCATTAGATACGAGCTTTTCTTAAGGACCATTCCAGGATTCGATTGGAGTGCGGGAAGCCATCGAAATCCGAAATCAGGATGTTAGGAGCTCCCGAATTTGAGTCCATTGTGTTGCCACAAAAGTTTACTACAAAGTTATAAACTAACGAAGACCTTATTTGCAGAGACGCCATTGTAAGAAAGCGGAAGACTAACATACGTTGAGAAATAACAATCTTTAAAAACCCTCAGTGGTGTAGTGGTTAGAACATTATAGGTCAACCTTCTAGAAACGCAACTGTTGCGGAAATGACACTGAAAATATTACATTCAGCACTGTACAATTATTTAAAAGAATACAACAAAAGGTACCTGCTTATTTTTAAAAATTGCAAGGTACTAAAGATAAATTTTTCTGTACAATTTGTCAAAATGTGCATTAATAAAAGCTTCAACTTACCGTACGACACTTACAGCTGTAGCGCAAGGCGTAGTGTTCGGTTACAACTCCCACCGTATATGTTTTTGTCTTTAACTAGGTTTGTGTTATATTCGATAATAATGGAAAAATGGGACATAAGCACCCAATTATAAAAAAACTGTTTTATTTATAAGGCCTTTTACCTCACTATGTCAGGAGTATCCCTAAATTTTGGAGGGACTTTCCAACATATTTGTCAGGTCATTCTATCCCAAACGCAAATGTATTTGCTCCACTTACAAGGAACTGAAGTTTACGTAATTATTTTTAATATAACTTTCAAAGTTCGAAGGGAGTGTTACCTAAATTAAAAGTATAAGGCATTAATTGAAGCAAACAAGTTTTAGGAAGCCAGTGTGGAAAAAACTTTAAAAATTAATATATTCTCAAAAGCATGCACATGGTGAGTGAAGCCACAAAATTTCGCTGAAAACAAGGATACGAAGACAATCAATTACAACGCCACTAAATCGTAAACAATATTTACAACAATACAGCGTTTACTTGTTGACTATATAGGTAAATATCAAAATTTGCACTTTACGGTTTTATGCACTCCACTAAAACCGACATACCAAACCGAAAAAATTCATAGTGTATAATAATGTTGTAGGCTGTGATTTGACACATATAAAAACTATATATATATATATATATATATATATATATATATATATATATATATATATATATAACTATATATATATATAACTATATATATATATATATCCTATTATTTATGTTTTTGAATACCGGCAAATAGATCTGTCAGAGCTCAAATCTTTTTCGAGTATCGTAGTCTACGATGATGTACTTACAAATTACATCGCATAAATTGAAGAAATCTTTTCATTGGTGCACTGCACCCCATTTACTCCTCTTCCACACTACATAGTCATATAAAAAAGTCTCGTTCGCTCCCACTAAAAATACATGTATATGATATCGAAATAGACGAATGCCTCGCGCGTGCAGTACAGAGCATTTCAAGTTAATTTCGGACAATATTTCTAACCGGAAAAATTTTAATTTCTAATCTAGAGGGCATTTTCGTATGACAATCGTGTATGCAGGATCAAAGATTATAAACGAGTCACGACGGAGGTTGGGAATGAAGAGTAATTTGTTCCTTCTCAGGGATTATTAGCGGTCAGTGCCACGTATAGTTTTCGAATGAAAGTACTTCAGGCAAGAGCGTGAGCAAGAGAAAGCGATAAATATTAAATAAATGTGCAAAACACTGACGTATTTTATTTCCTGGCCGATGACTGGCATTTTAAGGTTAGTAGCTTTACATCCTTTGTCTAAACATCGGATTGCCAGGCTTGTAAAGCGTCTGACCTCATTGCTCACAACGGGTTCGAAACTTAACAACAGAGAGAGAGACAGTTAAATGGGCAGAGGGAGGGGGAATTGGAGCGGATCACAGGCCACAAACTTGGGTACAAACACACGCACGCCCGCATACAAACGCTTGTCCACTTCTGGTCTGGTGGCTTTACCCTCTCACCCTTCCCTTTCACAACTCGGCCAACAGCCTAACGCAAAGTTCCAGCGCGGGAATCAAATTATTCAAATCACGACTATGTCCCCTCCTTCCCTCTCTCCCATCGACCACCCTTGGTTCTGTCCCCGGGGCTTCTTGATGCACGTCCAATTACATTGCGCGAGTTTCGGACGTCACGGAGTCGTGGGCCGGCAGCTCCCTCGAGGAAGCTTGGGGTTCCGCGGGGGCTTGAGAAGATAGTTGTGGAGGGAGGATGTCCTGACCTTCCACCACCCCCCTGCAGTCCTGCGGGCACTGTCACAGAGGGGCAGCCCGAGTCATCCCTTGCCCGGTGATTGGCGGGCCGCGAGCTATTCCACCCCTGGCGCAGCACTTCACAAGGACCCGACTTGCAAGAGTCTGAAACTCTGGTGTCCAGAACGATCGCTTGACCAGTGACTAGTGGAAAGGAGGGGGGGGGGGGATCACGCCCCGAGCAAGGGGACAATGGTTCGTCTCCGCACAGGGAGCATCTGGGTCGAGACCAGTACACGAACGGACTCACCAACCTGTAGGCTCAAACATATACCCGTCGCTTATTGGCTGCTTGCTAACGTAGTGGTTGGTCATGATTGGGCCAGCAATTTGTTATTTGTTTCTGGCTCAGAACCCTCAGAAGCGAAACTGGCACAGATGTATAGTTTTATGAACTCCAGTATACCCAAAAAAATTCAACGATTATGTTTTCAAATACCGTACATACAGACGTCGTAGTAACCAACTTTTAAAGTTACAGATTTAAATGGATTTTTTTTAAAACAAGGACTATACGTTTAATTTTTTTTTTTTTGCATAATGTTAACACAAATAATACATATCATTACATTAATACCATTGACATTCTAATAACATTTATTTATATTCAAGTTACTCTAAACTTATTTTATAAAAGTATAAGTTTCACCCAAACATTTCTTGAAAGCGTGATGTTTACAGACATTTCTGCATGTTACTGTAGATGCAATGTTGTAAACATGCACAAAGACATCAATTAGTCTAATTCGTCCCAAATCTGTGGTTCACACCAGGTTCCTGGTTGAACAGGGCTGTCCACTTTTCCACAAGGATAATATTACATGGGATGCAGAAAAGGAGACGGGAAGGAAAGAAATACGAAAGTAAAGATGTTCACTAGAAATCACTGTCCACGTTTGCGAAGGTATCACTAACTTGGAACTCCGCATTCTGGGTCATCTTCCAGGCGAAAAAGTACGTGTGTAGTTCTTAATGAAACTTTTTATTGAGTAGGGAAGCAACACAATAGTCATAACGGTGGTATAAAAACGCGGGAATTAGTAGGTAATAATAAAAATAACTATTCGTACCTTCAGCGAGATACACCGCAAAAAAATTTCAGGAATGCACACATGTTATATAATTGAAGCATTGTAAATAAAGACATGCGAAATTCGCGTTATATTTTCCACCAGGTTAGACTCCAAATGGTTATATACTCATTGCACTACCCCCATAGGAAAAAATGCTGTGGTGTGGCGGGTAAAATGCATCTGTCCAATAATTAAACGTTGCAGGTTTGAGTGACCAACCTGCTGTAAAGCGATCACACACGTAGCTGACATCGCATAGAGACTACGGCCAATGTAATCTCATAATATAATCTTGTATATATAGCACTGCTAAACCTAGTCTGTTACCAAATAATAACTCGAATTTTGCAGGTCCTACCTATAAAATGATTGGGGACACAAAGAACTATGTTAACATCTGCAAAACTCGGCAGGGTGACGGTAACTCGCCGAACGGCAGAATGATATATCATTAGCGGCACGAGTATTTCGCGTGTTCATCTGGCATCAGCCTAGACTTCTCAGTTCTATACGTGTACCGGCTGAAGCCGAATACCCATTGGCTTCTCAGTACAAACGTGTAGCACGTTTGTTTACATATTTTTCACTGGCTTGCAGTCGTCAAATGTGTGTTAAAACCACTCTCGTCTAATCACACAGGAGGAGGAGTGACGTATACGTGGAGCCCGGTAATTTTCGCGAAAAGAATTTTGCAGCACTTTGTTTCAGTGCCTTACGTGCGCACCTGCATCTTTGCTATGTGGTCAGTGATTGGATGCCGTAACACCCAGCGCGTGGAGGTTAAACCCGCAAATCACAGACGTGATGTGTGACAGTTATCCGTGTACTGATTGGCACAGTCAAATGGATAACGACTCTGCACAAAAACACTCTTGTCAATAGCCATGAAGTTGAACTGCAGGTGTGCACGTAAGGCACTGAAACAAAGCGGGGCAAAAATCTGACCTAGAATCAATACGCGAGATAACCGTGCCTCTATATGTATATGTAGGCTAAACATGTTCTCTTCCATGCTGTCAGATGCACGAGACGAAAGAACAGCGTATCTGAATATGACGGGAAGGAGATAATTTGAAGAAAAACACGTACCTTCAGGTAGCACACGATTTACCACGCAATATTACTAAATTTCTCTAATACCAAGCCAAACGCTTTGGGCGAAAATATGCTAAAAGAGAGGTTAAAACGAACCGATATATTCTCCAGCTTTCTCAACGTCAGAAGCAAAAATTTCATCTTTAGAACACACGAGAAAAATTCGTTATTCCAACCAATAACTATACAAAAAATTCAACAACTGGGTTTGAACTTTCAACTGTTACACATATGGGCTAACGGAAATGATACCTTCTGATTATACAGACTTTGTTAACTAACTCGATGATCAGAGACTTTAGAGTCATGACTGCGGATTATTTCAAAACCTTCAATTATACAGTAGAATGTCCGACCGTTTGGCTCAGTGGTTAGTGCTCGTGGCTGGTGAGCCAAGAGTCCCGGGTTCTATTCCTGGCCGGGAAGGTCAACATTTTCAGTTGCCTCTCTGGACTGGGTGTTGTGTTGTGCTCTCATCAACATACGGAAGAAAGTGGCGAACCTAAGCAGAATTATCTCGCCTATTTGACCTAGGAGGACGTCCTTGTTTCCATAACCCGGCGACCCCCGTGGTTCTAAAACTGCCCTCAGGCACAACACTACAACCATCATCATTTATGGTACAAAATGAACAATATAAAGTCAATCATGATAACGCGAGAAAACAAGCATTAAGATAACAAAACTGACGTAAAATCGTAATAAATGCATTTAAAAATTGCGTTATTTGTTTGGGCATAGCTGATTTGTTTGTTGTACTCAGGTAACATAAGGCTCGGAAAATTCTGACGTTAAGGTCGTCCAAGTGAGTAAGATTCATAATTTTATGCTTTCATGAAATAATGTTAGATTTACAGATGTTATTTGGGAGTAAATTGTCCTCTTACAAAAATTTAGTTCAGCCAATTTTCCCATAAGGGCTTGTTTTTACTTCATGCACACCGTGAAGACCAATAAACATAATGAAATAAAAATTGACATTGAAACTACGTACGATTTTTTGTATTTATAAAAATTGATAAAAGCATAAAAAATTCCAAATTAAAAAAATATTGTTATGGGATTTTATATACTCCAAGCTGTAGCCCTTGACATATACTTTCAATGTAAATTATTTATTTTCATTATTCCATTGGTTTCCGCGAAGGTCATGAAGTATAAACATGCAAATTTTGATATTTGAAATGCCAGAATGGGAAAACTATCCGAGCTATTTGTTGTAAGAGGAAAATGTGATTCCAAGTAACGTATACAAAACTAATACTGTTTCACGCATAGTTAAAATTGCGATTCTTTCCACACTTGAACACCCTTAAAAAACGCCTGCCTAATAATCAGTAAAATTAAGGGCTCCGCCTATTACGCGCTTGAAATATGTTGCAAAGCGTTTGTAAATGCGTATTTTTTTACGAAACTATTCCACGTATGCTCATTCACACTTCGGACAAAAACTGAATATAATTTTAAAGACATCATGCTCATTCAAAACCATATTTTCTTAAGCCCTCCAACACAGTTAAAAGCAGTATTTTCAGTCTGCCGTATTTCAAAATGTACTAACCAAAAGCACGGAAAAAAATATTTTGTGGCTGCTACAAAAATTGTTGTGGATACCCTGCAAAAATTTATACTGTGGTTACCACAAAAATATTTTCTTGACACATCTAAAACATTGTGGCCACTACAAAATTATTTTGTGGTTAATACAGAATAATTTTACAGGGAAGACTTCTCGTAAAATTTTTACTTCAGTGTGTATGTGAAACTCAAATAAAAATATGCATTGAACTTTGCCACGGAATTTCCATCAATAAAATTATATGGTAACTAGGTTAGATTCTTTTCGTAAAAATGGATCGGCCGGAATGTTGTACGCTAGTTCAGTGTTTGGCACGTGGCGATGCGGCATTTCATGCCTTCTGAAAGATCGCTCTTATAGCTCCAGCATTTCTGAACCTCCTTCGTTAAATAGGCGGCGCCCTTAATTATAATGCAGAAAAAAACCAAGAATCCTATAAATTTGTTATCAAACATATAACTAGCAGGCGTACGATACGTTCTGAACTGTTTAAGACACCGTAATTTCATAATTTTGATTCCAACGACAGGGATTATGCTAACGTAATGTACCACACTAGTCAGATATTTGCTTAAATGGTAAGCATTATATTCTACAATTGCTCTTATCTATTAGTTTCACAGATTGTTGCAAAACTGCATGTCAATGTTTCGGGTGAACTGTGGAATACTACATGTGGCAATGCATGTCGTCTGATTAAATTCGACTAGTCTTGTGCGTAGTTGCCAATAATGGTTACAATAGCATTCCACAGTAAGACGATCCAGCCAGCATCCTATGCACTATACGTCGTGTACTGTGAACTGTAATGCAGAAATGGTTCATTTTCGGTCCTATGTTCCTCTACACGCGAGGACTGTTCATCCAAAACACTGACATGCAATTATGAAACATGCTGTATACGGAAGAAGTAAGTTATGCGTACAGATGCTGGTTTTTCGCAGGAAAATTTGACTGTTTGCTGAGTTTCAACGTACGTTCAGTTATCCAAAGTTCACTGGCTTTTCTTTGTACGTGAAGCTGTTATCCTATTTTACTAAGCCAATAGGGACCTCACTATTTCAATATTTGGTGCATGTTGTTGGTCGGCAGAGAACAACGCTGTGTCAGACGTATATCACCCAACCATACACGTTGCAGGAAACTACAGCGTTTTCAAGGGCGTGTTGGCACAAACAATTACCGCGCTATACCATCATCTCTAGTCATGCGTATTTCAATACAAATTTTCTGCGTTATATATGCCACGACATATTAAGTTTAACATATCACACAAAATGATGAAAGGAATTGGCTTCAAGTTTCGAATCTTAAATAACGTTGCAAAGGAATTATAATAAACTAACCAGCCACTTGGCCAAGTGTTTGCTCATGAAGTTGACAAATCTGTCACCTGTGTCGGTTTCTCTGTACTGACTTCAAAAAACTGATGGCCACAGGAATTTTAGCACTAATATTCATGATGCATACATGAAAGCTGAACATGTTAATTGTAGTCAACAAGTTTTTGAAAGTCAGTATAGAAAACCTAAAAACAGGCAATATAAGTGAACAGTTTTTGCCAATCGCATCAAACACTTTTTAGTAGTACTGAATTTCTGAAGAATTATTTGTGACGCCAGCATTTCTACATACACGGATCGTAAATAGTCAGCACAATTAAAGCTCTGTTAATTTGTTTCTCTTCAACCAAGCTGAATTTTCTCCCACTTTTCATGTAAACATAGTTTATGCCTAGTAATCAAAGTGGATCGATTGTGCCATATTCAAAAGTTAACGTCAGAAACAACTACAACGATGCCCAGAAACAATCGTATATTGAGCATACGAATCGAATCCTGGGCTAAATTGGAGACGAATATGTTATTGTGAAAATGTTGAACGATGATATTTTATGTGCACAATGTGGCAACGTAGCATTGTAGCTAGTCCCTTCTTGCGCTCCACAGATATATTACTAATCTTACTACTACAGTACTGACTTAGATATTAAGGCTACAGAATAAAATCTCGAGCATTCGAAACATGATTTGATTGGAGTTTACTTGACGTGGAACTCAAGAAAGGATTTCCTCCGTGCAGTGTTGCCAACGTAAAATGCGAGTCGTACAAAACTTTACCACTACCATTTTCGTCTACCATTTAGCCCACGATTCACGTGGTGTGTTTATTATGCGGTTGTTGAGGATATCTGGTGTAGGTATGTATGTACATATATATGTATAGGCCTATATATACAGTGAATTGTATATATGCATAAATACATGCACATACGCTCACTTATGTGCTCACTTTTCTGCGAACAGCTTATACTGAAGAAAAAATTGTCATCCTGGTAAAATATTCGCTTACACAGTGTACAAAACATGTTACGAATAAGACCACACTGAGAAAAAAAATTTGTTGGTGCAAACAAAATTTGTTTGAATCAACCAAATAATTTGTTTGTATAGGGGCAAAGAAATATTTGTTTGCTCGTACCAAATTATTTTGTTCCCTTGATTTGTTTGAGGCAAATAGCTGAATTTTGTTAGCAGTACCAAATATTTAGCTGGCCATAAAAATATTTCGTTGGCTATATTAAAAGCACATGCAATATTTTAAGAACTAAAAAAATTCTATTTTATAAACTTGAAAATTTTTAAACATTTTAAGAGCTAAAAAAAAAAAAAAAAGGTATGGTCGCGCCGGGATTTGGTCTACTATCACTTCACTTGCCTCTTTCTGCCCATGACCTAACCAACTGAGCTACGAGAGCTTCCATGCCAGCGAGATTGTTATTTGTAAAGGAATAGTTAAGTTGTGCACCGCATGGCCGCAGCAGAAAGAACAAGTCGTTCAGCTGCGGTGTTTTTCAAATTTATAGCATTTTCTTTTGTGATCAATCGAATTAACCACTTTGAAATTGTTAAAGCTGAAATTAAGGTACTAGAATTATGCTGATTAACAGTTTAGACGCCCTACTTGTGGCACAAACTTATATTTTGAATATTGAGGTATACAGTGTTCGCGATCTTATCGCTTACGTACGCCAGCCTGCCATCCTTCGCAAGTCAACCAAATGTATTTAGTTTCGCCAACAAAATCATTTAGTCCATCGAAAAAAAATTTTTGGTTCAAAGCACTTCACTTATAACCAACAATATTATTTTGTTGACAAGTTGTAACGAAATGTTTGTTTACACAAAATATCTATTCGACGTCCTGCAGCAACCAAATATACGTTTGGCACAAACAAATTACGTTTAAATGAGTAATTTGGTCGAGGGAAATAATTAAATTTGTTTGGAGGGCTGCAAGCTTGGTCTTACCAACAAAGTATTGTTTAGCTGAAGCAAACATCACCCAAACAAATATATTTAGTTAAATGAAACAATTCTTTCTCTCAGTGCATGGACAATTCGCGAAAACAATTTCGCCCCAGTTTGTTTCAGTGCCAGTTTATATCTTTCCGCCGCATGTAAACATAAATATTGCTTTGCTTTAATTTACACAGGCTTCTACAATGTTTACATTTACATCACACTGCTACGATAAATGCTATCTATAATATCTACTAATTAAATGAACGGGCGCTGTATATACACGCTATACTCAATAGTAATCTTAGTAATAAATACCTGCGAGTTTCCGTTTTATAACTTAGGTTTCTCTGAATCTACTCTAATTGGTTACGACACACACTGTTTCCGTAACTTATCTCGTAAATGCATGCGTAGTATATCAATTTCTAATTCAAAATCGCCACTATAAACACACACACAATACACGCAACTCAAGAACTCAAGTTCCGTTCAGCATACTGCCATGAACGACGACGACGCAATCACCAAAAAACAATTTTAAAAACCTATTTTCTTAATGTGTGAAACCGGAAAAAAAAAGCTATTTCTAATTCCATATGCTCAGGCTGGCGATCGTAAAACATAACAGATTACACATTACTAATGACTTCACGTAATTTAGCAATGATATTCATAAACAGTTACGTCTAATACTTTTGAAGGTGTTCATCAGTAACTCACATTTATTACACAACGGACAAACACACTCATGACTCAACCGCTTGCAAGCGAGTGAACCGACGTCGGCGAAAACCTAACCCTGGTGCCACCTGTCGGTGGGATTTTGAACTACCTCTGTGGCGCGAGCGTTGGCGGCAATGTGTCGACGACAATTTTGAATTCAACGGGCGGTTTAATCACTTTGTGGTGGCGCTAATCAAGTAAACTTACACAGTCAATAGGTAAGTCAATAAGATCATTATAAATATTTTGAAGTATTTGGTATTCAGTGAGGTCGATTGCATTTGTTATTATTTCACTAATGCTGTATTAAAATAAGAAAATACAGGGAACTACATGTTATGATTCGCTACCAACCATACAAACGATAATGTAACTATTGTTAATGTTAACTAATATGCAGTAACAGCTAGTGATTTTTTTTAAAAGTTAAATCTTTCGTGCTCACTTTATTACGAATGACTGCAACACCACACGTCTGTGATTTACGGATAGACGTCCAAGGCACGTGATAGTTCAAACATCCTATTACTGACTATAAAGCAGAACTTCAGATGTGAAAAGTAAGGCACTGAAATAAATTTGGGGGAAAATTATTTTCGCGAAAAGTTCACGGCCCTAGTTATGAAGGATCGCTGTCATATATATTCTACAAAGTTCTCCCCAAAAATTTGTTTGCAATTTATGCTAACATGCATATGTACTAAACACTGCTAAACGGCGCGACCTGATGATCAGCACGCTAATTGGCGGGCCAGGGACGGAGCCAGACCACTCAGAGGAGGGGAGAGGGGGAGGGTGCACAGGTGCGTCCGTCCCACGTCGCCGCGCGCCTGATTGATGTTTCCGCTTCCTGCAGCTTTGTGGAGGTGTGCCATTCAGCCGCGTGATAGTCGGCCGGAGAGGCGAGGGTCGCATTGTGCTCCCATGGCGCCACTCCAGGGGCATAATCACGCCCGCATTCGCCACCGTGCCGTCTTGTTTGATAGGGACGAGGAGTAAGAGATGGCAGGGGAGGGGGGAGGAGCACAAGAGCCGCTCTGGCACAATGGTTGCGCGCGAGCTGTGTTCTCGCATGGCAAGGTCGGCGAAGGTCGCTCGCTGCTCGCTCTCAGACACACGCCCGAATATTGTGCACATACTTGCCCCCTCCCTCCTCAGATACGATGCAAGGAAGTTTAGTAACCTATGCGAAAAATCTTGCCTATTTCCCCCCCTTCCTTTCCTATTGACCATTCCTTCCCTTCGCCAGAATAACCTGCTCGGTTATTCCTGTTTATTTATTTATTTTTTTTTTAGACAGTATTTAAACAATTTTTTATTTTTATCTTTAGGCTTAACCTGATTTTCTATGTTAAATTGTAAAGTGTGTTGAATAAAATCTGATGTTGATCGTCCTGTCGATACTCCCCCCCCCCCCTAACTTCTTAGCGCCCTAGACGGTCACCCAGTTCGCCTATATCGGCCCTGCTCTCCCCCCTCCCCCACAAATGTGGTACCTCAATAGCCCTGTCTGCCGCACGTACAGGGAAGTACATGCATTCATGTAGGTGCCACCTGACGAGGTCTGTTAACTGGTTGCTGAGTCCATAGCACAATCGATGCTGGAGGACATTTTAACATTTGTGCCAGTGATTGCAGCGTTCCGCAGAAAATTCGCGCGTGTTTAAAAAAAAAAACAGTGTTTATTACGCACTTGCATGAATGCAACGATTTTTGTTGCTTAGTCACTGCGAAATACCCCAAATCGTAAGACGCATGCCTACTGGTCGGGTGTCTGTGTGAGTGAGGCACGGCGCTAAGGGCGATGTTGACCGGCTCATCTGGCGCGGTATCACCTCTACCGCAAGACACTCAAACGGCGTGCAGTGGTAGATCACTCGCCTGATTGAAATTTCAGTGGTGACCCCATCATTTTATTGGTGGGAAGTTTTAAGCAAAGTCCATTGTGTGTTTCTAGGGTAGTTTTACATGAACCCCGTGAGTGAGACATTGTTGAAAATACTGTTTTTAGTAACTTTAAGTAGCTCCGAAATGATTTTCCCAATTAACGTGATGCTTTGAACTACATTTCCGCCATCGTTTGAAATGTGTTTCCTCTACATACATTGACGCAGTTGACACACGTGGAATAGTTTCGTAATAAACGAATTTACGAACACACCACAACGCATTTTAAGCCCATGGTAGGCGGCACCCTTAAATTAAGTTTTTATTTGTATGCTCTCCTTCACTGATTATGAAGTGACGTAAAAAACGTGTTGAGTAACTGACGTTCTGAAAACGTGCACGTACTCGTAAAATCCTCACAAATGCATCATGAATGAAGTTATAACTGCCAATTTTGTAGTCAGGACTTGTAACTTCTTACCAGGTAAGACCTGTGGCCGCTCAACAGGGCAATATGTGCAGTTTAGCCGCACTTCTATATTCCATGCATCAATGCCCGTAAAGCCCTCTCAAATGGTAAACTATTCTAAGTGATACAGTTTCATCTCAGGTGTTTACGACAGGTAATGTACATGCCAACACCTGTTCTTTATCAGCGTGGTAATATTCATACGAACCATAGGCATAAATACTCGAAATGAAATTTAAAAAATTGCACGGCCTGAACCCAGTGCTCACTTTACTATGATCAACCTATATGTAATTCAGACGCGATTAAAATTCAACACACTTTCATAAATTCTTATAGCTAATTTTCTACGCTATGCGACATTCATACAGTGGATTTTGAATAGTAAAATTGATTTTTCTTCAAATGTCTGAATTTGACAAACTAACGAACCCTAAAAACAGTTTTTAAAAAATCTTAACAACGGAGTTACGATTAAATGTATGCGTTTTCAATACACTCAAATTTTTTGGCGAATACATTTAAAACAAATCAACATTTAGCAACCTAGCACCAGTACGCCTTTTATACGTAATAAATAACAAATTTTATAAAAGAAATATTTTGTTCAGTTCACCGCGCGAATACGAAACAAAGACAGGTTTAATAGATATTTCGCCGTCTATTTACTTATCCGTTTGTACACATTCTCTATATCACTAAAATATTGTCCGTGCGCAGGTGGTGGTGAGAGAACAGCTGTCCCTCCTTATGTACACCATTGTAACATTACCAAAATATATCAGACTTAATTTCCTCTCATCCCCGACTCACATAATAGTTGACTAGTCCCTGTAAATCCAGCGAGTATGTTTTCACTGTCTATTTACAGTGCATTACGTTGATTTACTATTCGTTAAAAGGCCAATTCTACTATATCAAAAAAATTAATCATAATTACAGTGGAGTATCATCACATGATTTATAAATTATTTCAGTGCAGTCTTAAAACCACATTTAATGTGTAATATTTTACTCGACACACACACAAACTTTGTTGCCACTACGTGTCCGATAAATCAAATGTATTCTATTATAGGCGTAAAGAAGTATCTACTCCCCCCCCCCCCAAACAAAAATTGAAGCCAACACTTCCTTTCATACAATCTTGTCAATGTGTTTCTTTATCTACAGCTGCATCCACTGTTGCAGCCTAATGTTAAAGTGACGTAAAAACCCGACTTCATGAAGAGAAACTGGATGAAAAATAACTATTTCGAGTTAGTATCTCATGCGCCGCGTCATCACAGTTGTTTCTCAAGTTACGAGTCAGGTAGTATACACAGCGCTCTGGCACGCAGTTACAAGGGTTCCGGCGCCGCGGCGTTCAACGTTGTCACCCTTCAGGCTTCCACACTGCATTTATCGCGACACGCGGTCCCCACGCAGTCAAGACCCACCCACCCTCTTCCTTCTTATCTGCGCCGTCATTTGTCAGCTTTATCTCGCACGTGACGTAGCTGCGCGCCGCCAAATTCTCCGCGCCAAAGTCGGTAAAAAAAATCCCGCTGCGTCGAGTGGGCCGCGTAAACGACGCCGACAAGAAAGTAAAGTGGCAAGGGAAGGTGGGATAGGGGTGAGGGTGGGGTGGCTGGAGGCTCAGAAAGAGGAATAAGGAGAACTATGAGAAAAGAAAAAAAAAGCGACGGCAATAGAAGTGTAAGTGCGCAGTTACGGCTGGCGATAGCGGGGGAGGAGAACAAGTCCGGGGGCGTAAAAAGTAACTCGCGATGGTTCGCGTCATAAACAGGAGAAAAGATAGAGTTGAGGGACCATGTAGCACACTTTCTTTACAACCTCCCCGCCCCTCCTCTTTTTCTTAACTAAAGTCGTTACGGCGACACGGACCTGTTTTATATTCCCTGTCCACTAATTAAATACTCAAAATTGTCCTTGGCAAGAAAAAATATAGAAGGTTTGTAACCACAAATAAGATATGTTATCCAACCATCATGCTGTTTAAAATTAAAATCACATACCAGCGCGTGACACATACTTCATACGATTCAACATTTAAATTACTCAGGAAAGAAACAAATGTATTCCATATTTCGTTGCACCTACACCATGTGTTATGGAGAAAAATGTTATATACTATTCTATTTGCTGAATTTCAATTCAGAAAATAAAGCTTTGCGAAATAATGTACAGTTAAAATCTGTGAATAATCGAGAACCTTTTGCCTAAACACAAACATAAGTAAAGCAGGATTTCTAATTTAAGAATTTTATGAAATAAAATAAAGTCTACTCGTAACTGTCATTACTTGTCTCAAAGCACTACACATTCTCATTCATTAATACTTTAAAGAAATAGCGTTACAATATCTGCCCGATAGAATTCACCATAATAAATTACATCTGAAATGAAATCTCATGAACACAAAATTAGTTAGGTCACATAACATCCAAAGAGTTTCAGTGTTTAAACATTCTTAAACAACAGAACATCAATAGAACTACCGCAAACCGCGGTTACTCTGTGACAGTTTGGGCAACACTGCGTTTTTCGTAAATAAATAACAAAACTGATGTGGATGAATTAAATGTACCATTTTATGTACGTAACGAGAGTTCCATCTATTATTTCTTACTCAAGAGGCTTTAAAAACAAAACATTTTGACAGTCACAAAACGTGATTTCTTTGCATAGCATGCAGATTTATTAAAGGAAATGCCTCTACGGTACATATTAGGATACAATGTATAGTATTGTGACCGCCCTTTCTTCTCTAACTGCGCTGAGTTCACTAATATCCTCCCCGATAACAGCCACTTTCTTTGCCCTGGTCTAGCTTAGCGGGTTTACTGAATAAAAACAAACACGTTCAATAAGTTCGTCACGCGCCTATCACAGCCGTATTCTCCCTCGCTCAGGGCAGAGACAAATAATAAGTACTGTCTCCCTCGACTTGAGATTGGAAGTTCACAAAACCACTGACGAGGTACACAACTGCTCGGTATTCCGTGTTTAATTGCCACGATTCCCGACAAATTAAATCTTACTGGAGCAACACGATGACACTCTCCAGGGGGACAGACGCCCGCGCCCCGCGACTGAACCAGTAATAATAATAAAAGTTTAATGCAGATCGTTTCTAATTCACCTGTAAACAACAAGCGCCCACGTAACACAGTCAACGAACATTTTTTTTCACTACACGCCCTTTTCCATGGGGCAAATACGTTACTTGTTCTAACAAATAAAAATTACATCAAATAAATTAATGGCAAATTATTATTCCACAATCAACATAGGCTATATCGAACACGAAGAGCGCATACGCACTATAATGCGTTAAAGCCGTGCTTTCTAGTTTCTACTTTTTAGCTATATTAATTTTTTACGCCTAAACGAGAGCAGATATCAAAAGTCTGTGTGGCAGTTTTGTTTAAAATCATCTTGTCCATGTTGGCTGATTTTTTCAAGGCAGTAAATACCGTAGTTTTAGCTAATCATGTAGTTAACTAAATTCTCGTCAGTTGACTTTTTAGCAGAAACCGTAGAATTTCTTGCTTTGAAAAAAATTAGCTATCACGGAAAATACAATTTCCAACAAAACTGCCAGGCAGATTTTTGACATCTGCTCTTGTTTAAGCTGAAATAAATAATTATCGCAAAAACAGTACAAACTAAACAGCACTGTCTTAATGGCGATGTGATGTAGTGAATAAGCAACCCGAAAAACGCATCACAAGAAAATTTATGGCTAAAAATAACTAAATTAAAACGTATTTCAAGTTTCTGCAAGGTAAATTACCCAAAGCATCGCACGAAAGTTCCTCAAAGAAACTCGCCGTATGCTCGCTAGCAGCTCCTAGAAACTTGTCAAAAGTAAACTGATTTGGAAAAGTGTCCTAAAAGTAGGTAAAGACTCGAAATACCAACAACCTCCCAAACATATGCTACACGTTTCGCTATGAAGTTAATTACATTTGGATATTCTAAACTACCGTTAATCACTATGCCCGAAATGCACCAATATTTTCACATCTTCAAACATTTAATTACAACTTGTAATACACAAATGCCCTAGTTACCGCGTGATCTCGACGCTCTCTACTGCCATGTTGATTATATTAACGATCTCTTGTGTAGCAGCAAAATAATATTTTCCCCTGCGGTATCTGGTACAAACAGTTTATGATGGTTATTATATTTCCGGTTAACGAATAACTAATAAGAGTACGAAGTTAAAATAGTAACAGAAAAAAGCACTATTTACAAGGCCTGTAGTAATGTATGAAAATTATATTTGGAGTTACTTCCACACCAATACTTTACGCATTTAGGATAATAAATGGAGAATAAAAGAGGGAAAGAGAGGACTAAAGAGGCTTACGCACAGGAATCCAATATAGTTACTGTTCATTTTACCAAAATCGATATCAACATTATGTTCCTTTATATATCAAAATGATTGTACCTTGCTCAATGTAAACCAAATTCAATAATAGCCTGGCCGTGACGTACTTTTCATGTCAAAATGAAAGAATCAGTACAAACATTTTCCCAATGAGATTTCAAATTTTAATAAACGACGAATCCGTGAAATGTGAAAATACAATCTCGGTTTGATCCCTTCGTTTGAAAAAAAGTAACATTTCCCTAAAATTAAACATTATTGATCCGGGATTCCCTCACGCTGCTTCTATACAAAAATTATTAAAATTAATATATTACTAATATCAAGCAGGGCAGGTGTAAGATGGTAAGGCCACAAAAATGAAATATAATCTCAAGAATAATTAAGGACCTATTCCAGAGTCATCCAGGCGTAAAAATATCTCGACTCCCAAACATCACATTAGTCGGAAGACTACTTTTATCACACGCGTAATTAAAAATTTCATCAAAATTTAGCCAAATTTTTTTTAATCTAACCTCTTTTTTAATCCATAAAAATATGCATAGCTTATATTTGTGAAATAGTCAAAAATAGAAAAATATACTTTACATAAGGCTTTCATGCATAAATTGTACATTTCTCCAATGCTTTTAATAATATATAATTCAGAAAAGTTTGCTTTTGATTAACTGTTTCCAAAGTATTTTTGTGAAAGACTTTTACATAGTGCCGATATTAAAGTTAGTATCTCGAGAGAAGACAACCTACACATAATAGCCTGAATGAAAATTAAAAAAAAAAAAAAAAAAAAAAAAAAAAAAAAAAAAAAAGACCTATTGTCAACCTACATAAATACTGCCTAGTATTTCTCCACTATCCGTAGCTAACAAATCCTGTAAAGTTTGTCATAAAGCGATACTATTGTTCATTATTTTAGATATTAGTGCACCCTGCACCTCCTCATTTATTTTACTGAATGCACTACAAATATCACAACGGATCAAGTTATGAAAATTAAGCATGGAATATAACTGCATAATACTGAAGAACTTTATGAAAATTAACTAAGCAGTGTTGTTTGCCAGTCGACTGCGTGCCAAAGCACCTACGTATACCCTTCTGAGATGATGTTGAAATTATCGTACAAGAATGTCTGCCATACGCACAGACCTTCTTCGCGTTGTAGACCTTTCTTTGTACAATCATGCAAACATTGATCATACTGTACGGCCAACAAAGATAGAGATTAAGGGCGCCGCCTACCTGCGCGTTAGAGGCTCAGAAATGACGGAGACGTAAAATAGCGTGCAAGCTTCCCGCCGAACCGTCATTACTATGGGACATCAAGCAGTGACCATATAATAACATTGGTGGAAAGTCTGTAGCAAAGTTCAGTGCGTGCACTTCGCAATCTGAGTTTCAAATACATCCGGTTAGTACATTTTAAAGTACGATAGTCTGGTGAGACCGTTTATAGCCATGTCGAGGGGGGGGGGGCCTTAGAAACAGTGTTTTTAATTAGCACTATTCCGACCTTGTCTGAAGTGTGTTTTAATTTCATACGTTGCACAACGGGCACATGTGGAATAGTTTCGTAGAAATAAAACCTGTTTACGAACGCACTGCGACGCATTTGATGTGTTAGGTAATTCCTTAATTCCCAAACCTATAAATAATTTGATAAATGTTTTTTTCAATGTTGAAAATCAACCCTGGGAGCGAAATTTGTATCTCATGTCGCATTTCAAGCACAACTAAGCCTACACTGTTTTAAAAACTTCCTAAAAAATAGCATGAAGGAAGAACTTAACCCAGTTACAGTATGGACCATATTTCAGCTTGTACAGAAAAAATGTTGAGCATTCTTACTGAACAAGTCTTGTAACAACATTATACCTTCTAATGCTGCCTAAAATGTATAGAAACACTACCACTGATGTATGGGAAACAATTTTACCATACAGTTCAATACATCGGTGTGGTAAATTTACAAATAATATTGTACAGTGTGCGACGAAGGGGTACAGCCTCATGGGGGAGGAAGGCAACTAAATCGCGGAGACAGGCTAATACGAGGATAGGTAAATTGATTTTCTGTCTAGCAAGCAGTAACTCTGCGCTTTCGCAATGCCCTGCGGGGTGTGCGGCGAGTCGACCAGGGATACATCAAGTCTGCAAGACTAGTTGTACACGAGGATACAGAGGGGAGAAGAGTACGGTAGCTGTGGTGACCCCGCCTCTTGTTTGAGCTGCGCAGATATACATACATGTTTACCCAGGCCTGTTCGTCGGTAAACACAACCAAGGGCTCGCATGTGCGCCGCGAGGGCGGTTCCTGCTGGCAGAGCGCGGAGATACCGTATAATAAAATAAGTGCAGGTGGCAGAACTGGCAGCTCAACTAACTTCTGACGACATTACGTACTTAGTGCCGATAATACTAGCATTGACTGCACAAAACAACGATTGAAAAGAAGACGCGATGTTTGATAAGTTCACTCCTTCAAGTTCGTAATTTTATTTTGCAAGTATACTACAACGCCGAATTTACACTACACAGACTAACAACGTAAATAAAAACATACTATTCTTCATTACAAGTTAAGGACATATAACATCTCTACACATCGGAATGGTTGACAAATATCGTATTATTATCAGCTAATACCGTGTATCTTTCGCACCAGTATTCGATTCTTAGGGCCGTATCTACAGACCTCTTTCGAATGACAACCAACTGCTCACCAATGCTTTCTCTATGGGGATAGCAGTTGGTTGTCATTCGAAAGCCGTTTATAGATACGGACCTTATATTCGAATACGTTTAGGGCTCACAGATCAAAGCGTCACAAAAATTCGAAGTGGACTTCACCGCTCAAATGAAGTACGTATAGCGTTTAGATTTTAAAAAAACTGTACATAAAAATCCCTTATTAAGTAAAAAACAATATTTTTTCAATAATTATTTTTTACCCTTAAATACGTCGGGGGACCGCTAAGAAAAAAAAAGCAGGTAGCTTAATTATTTAACTTAAAACAGAAAAAAAACTGCAAAAAGTGTACGTATATTGTATGAACAACTGTCACAATTGAAAAAGATAATTTAAATCTTCGAATAAGTTAGTTACATGATAGTTCAATTCTTGAATTGGAACTATATTTTCTGCTTTTGTTTTGTTTTATTATGAAATCTTGTTCAATTTCCTTACATTTTTAAACACCTATTTCGTTTATTTTAAGGTCGTTTGTCATATTTAAGGGTCAGCAACGATTTGAAAATATTATTATGGGATCGTTTTATGTGTCGGGTATTTTTATTACTAATATAAATATTATTTGTACCTTCTTAAACTTTAATACATGTACAATTATTGTAACTATCAAATTTAATCATAATTTATTTTTATACAGTTCAATGACTACTGAAGTATTTGCTGCCTATAAAAAAAATTAAAAAGGGTCCATCCGTTTGGGAGCTACGGAGGCCACAGATAGATCCACAGACACACATAGCCGTCAGGTTAAAAATACTAATCGTGTGCCATTTTTGTACCAACAATATACCATAAAAACCATCCTCATCCTTCCTACCTGTGTGCACTTCAACCCTCCCTTTCCTCGCGAAACTATCATCCATCACACTACTTCAAATATACCATCAGAATTACACACTACCCAGGGTGCACGCCGATATCAATTCATTTATTTTTCTTTCGACACGTCACAAAACTGTTTATCCCTACTTTGCGCAGAACTAATCGTTTTTGTCCCATAAAAGTGCTAACTTAGGAGGAAAAAATTTTATTTAGACTTGGAAAATCAGAGTTTTTCACACTGCAAGCCGCAAAATCACAAATATTCACAACCATTTTATTTATGCCCTTGCCTAGTTTATTTTAGAGCGAGTTTCACAGACGAGGTCTAAATTTAACACAAAACGAGATTAATAGTGGTCTATTTGTGGTAAGATTAGAGTGGTGTTTCACCACCATCACTGCATGTTTAAGTTCATCGATATTTGCAATACTCTCACTCGAACGTAACGTACTGTATCTGTCGAGCTGCCTTACAAATACAAAAACTCCCGAACAGCTGTAGTTGTTTCCCGTGTACGTATGCTTTGTGCTGTAGTGGCTGTTCGTAAGAAGCCATCACAGTTGTTTGGATATTATTTTCTTATTTTCAAAACACGTGTTGCAGACATTATATGAATAGGGACAGAAAAATTTTGCGAATTCAATTACCTGTATGATAGAATCCATTGTACTATGTATACTTAAGCCCCGTATATTCTTTCGTTATCTGCTGTTACACTGAGTTATCAGCTAGTGGACAGATAGTCGGGACTTGAGTATACATATAGTATAGTGCATTCTAACATGCAGTTAATTGAATTCGCGAAATTTTCCGGTTCCTAAATATGATCCATGATTTCGAGCACTAGTAATGTGACGCGTTTTTTTTTTTTTTTTTTTTTTTT
>PNEQ01127679.1:0-13416 GCA_003012365.1 Medauroidea extradentata | reverse complement strand
AAATGCATGCCGTCTGGCGACAACTTAAGCAAATATGCAATAAGTTGATCTGTATTATTACAAACTTTTATTTATTTTATCTGCATACATGTGATTCTTATTAGTAGACGAGACGTATTATTTTTTTTGTATGAATCGTTTAAATACAATATCCACAGGCGAACAACATAACCTACAAAACTGATCTACAGTTTGGTGCAATAATTATGACCTAGTCAAGGTTGGAATTTGGTCTACAGTAATTTCTGTCGAATTGGGTAAATGATGCATGACAAACCTTTCGACTGTCTTCCCGTTAAAAGAAATTCCAGATGATCTTTAAACATGTACAAAAGTTTGTTTCGAGACACGAAAATACATCTGAAATCATCATCGTCCTACTCTTCGATAATAATTATTCCTTTCGCGAATCAAACATGACCAACGCAAAGGAATAACTTCGTCATCGTCTGCATCATCTTCAAAAATCAAGTCGTACATTGCCGGCACCATTAAATATTCTTATTTAAGCGAGATTGACTGTGCTAACCAGCTGAATCAAGTTGGTTTAAAGTTTAATCTGGATTACCTAGAAAATCGAGTTTGAAGTACGCAGTGAGATATTACAATTCTATAATCGATATTATACAGAATTTTCAGAAACGGCCGTACAATAAGCATAGCATGCGAATCCTGGTTTCGATTGAGACGAAAATATTAGTGTCAATATGTTGTACTAAGACATTTTACATGCGCAATGTGGCAACATAGCACTGAGTTAAGTCCTCTCTTTAGCGTCACAGATGTCTTACCTTACTAATACTGTTCTATTGCATTGTGGGCGCAGGTTCAAATACATAGCAGTCTAAACATGATTCTACGTTTATTGACATAACATAACACCTGGACGTGTAGCACAAGAGGGGACTTTCTACGTGCAACATTGTGTGCGTAAAACGTCACTGTGCAACATTTTGCCCTGACATTTTCGTCTTTAATGTAGCACAGGATACGCATGATATGATTATTACACGACCGTTTCGGAACATCCTGTATACCCACTAACCGAGATTAAATCGCTTTAACTTCGTTGGTGAAGCCGGCCCGTTAAATGCAATAATTCTTTCGTTTTTAATTACGAGTGTCGACAATGAACTGGCACCGCATGAACGTGTATTACGGCAATGGGTAAGGGGTGGAGTTTATTGGGAAAAACAAGTGAATGGGGATCGGGGAGTTTTATAAAAATGAACCTGTACTGGTAATTGAAAAAGGGCAAAATTAAAAATTTCGAAGTATTGTATTCACAGCTCTTTGGCACGCAAATGTTTCGTTTGCGAATTTTACACTGTTAGCTTATATAAAATATAATCTTGTAGTAATATAAATATTTATAAATAAACACTATTTAGTTATCAAGTACTGGACACTAGCAATATCGTGCTGGGGCTAAAAGACTAGTAAATGTGATTTCTACACAGTAATTAGAAACTATAGATACAGTAGTTAATAGTTAAGAACCTAAAAAATTCGCGTTTACTTTTACATACACGCTAAAATTCCAGAAACTGAAAGTTCGTGTCACATCCGTAGCTGACCCATGACTTATTTGACATTCCTGGACGTCTCTGAGCCTACAATAAACATATACCTGAACGTGCCCCATACCACTGTATCGGCCAGCAGCTAATGAATAGCCGTTGTATGCTTGAATACACATATATTCTTGGAGGCTAGCCTACAGGTCTGTGTACCCGCGAATTTTTCCAGTCTCTATTAACAGTTACAGAAAAATACTTTTCATTCAGAAAAAAAAAAATTAATGGTGACTCGACGTCCGTACAACTAAGACAAATTACTAAACCGTTCCTAAATCCGATGATAAAATTTAAATACAATTTATGGAAATTCATGAACAGGTCTCCAGTAAACGCTAGCTAATTTTAAAGACCTAAAACTGGAACAAACCATTCCTTAACAAGCACACCTCATTCAAAACTACAAAAAGTTTAAAAGAAAATAATATACTTATTGCGAAATTGACCTACTATGAATCGATAAAGGTGGGCGAACATTCAAATTAGAAATCAAGATAATATCCCAGAACAATTTTCGTTCATTATGCAAACAACATACTAAACCATTACGATTAGCATTTAAAGGGACCATATCCCATGCGATTGAACTGTATTACCAATTGTTTGAAAGTAACGCACTAAGCTACGAAAAGTAAACACAATTCCAAGTAGGACTATTGAAAACTTCATAAACATTACGAGCATTGTTAACACTATTTGCACACCAAAAGAAATAACAATTTTTTTTAGAGAACTGTCAAATTAAGAGAGTGGTATATGAAATGAACTTGACATAGGTCAGTATGCTGACTCATGTATAGATGTATAGGTTTTAATACTCGTGGTTTACTTCCAAAATTTTGTCACGGGGAACAACAGCTTTAAATTATTACATGTTTATGAATAAATAAAAATACAGCAATACATGTATATACTTACAAACGATTTAAGTGTGTGTATCTGTTTGCTTTGTAAATCAACAATAATTATTTTTACCGCCAATAATTTCTGAGTACTGTTTTCAGTTTATACTGTACTATGTGAAACAACAGTGATGATATTCCGAGAAAAAAACCAACGTTATGTCAGAGAAAATGTAAAAAGTGGCTGCATTTTGAAAATATAAATTGGCATGAAAAAACTACACAAGTCAAATCACATTTCTAAATACTTTACTTGTTGACAGTTTGATTAAATTCTAAACAATGGTTTCTGAAATATCTCGTATGATCTATTAAAAAAAACGTGACAGTCATTTTAAAAAGTATGAACACGGCATGAACAAAATACATAAAAGTCGTGTCAACTTACTAAATAAGCCAATACTATATACATATATGTACGAAATTTAATATAAATGGGTCAACGGTTCCAATTTTAGGGGACACATACGCATACCACCGCACAGACAGCGAGGAAGGTCAGAAAGGTTGTCTCATAATCCTCTTCTTTCTTTCGTAAAGTAGGCCAGTAACACCTGTAGAAGGGCCACAAGTAATAGCTTGATACATTGTGAATGGTTCGACAACCAACAATGGTCGAAAATTGACAGTTTCATTCCCTGATGACTGTAACGGGAAGCAAATAGTTTTGAGCTTACGCTACCAACGTTTTTTATGTTAGAGTATTACTTATCTTGTATTTATTCTAAGGTTTTTCTTATTTTAACAGGATACCAAATATCAACAACTTACGTATAATACGCATTGATATTTGTTACCCTGTTTACTTCAGCCTATATATATATATATATATATATATATATATATATAATTTTTTTTTAATGAAACACCGTAGATAAAAATTGTAATGCATGAATTCAGTGTGTTAGATAATGTTACAATTTAATTTTGATGTATATGCGAATCACTTGATGTAAATGTGAATACAACACAGAAGATATTTACCATTAACGGTGATTCGGAATAAAGTGAGCACTAAAAAAAAGTCCTGATTAATTTCTATTTTCTGCCAGTTTATAACTTTTCGCCGAATGTAAACATAAATATTGCCACGTGCTTTAATTTATATAGGGTCGTGCAATGTTTACAACTACATTTAACTGCTCCGATAAATTTTAGCTGCAATATCTACTCATTAAATGCAAGGGGGCTGAATATAAGATACAATAAAAAGTAATCTTAGTTATAAATACCTGCAAGTTAACGTCTTATAATACTGGTTTCTGTACATCGACTAATTTATACAACACGTACTATTGCAGTTACGAATCTCGTAAATGCGGGAATAGTTTATTTGAATTTGTAACTCAAAACCGCCACTAAAAACAGACATGACACACGCTATTCAATAATTCAAGTTTCGTTCAATTCTACTGCCACGAACGACGACGCACGTAACAGAGACAATAAATTACGTATTTTATTAACAGGTGAAATAAAAAGTATGTTGTTTCTAGGCTGGCAAACGCGAAACATAATTTACAGAATACAAATGGTTTCACATCATTTGGCAGCGATATTTACAGTAATTTCCAATACTTTTGAATGTGTGTATACGCACAACGGACAAACACAATCAAATTATGCAACTTGCTGGAGCGGCGAAAAAACGACGAGAACCTAACTCTGATGCCACCTGTCGGTGGAATTTTTAACTATCTGAAGCACAGAGCAAGCGCTAACGAGCAAGATGATGTGAGGTCGACGATAGCGTCACATTCTTCTGGCGCAAATTGAGTAATTATATTGTAAGCAGAAATGTCAATAAGATCGTAAATACATATTTTTAAGTATATTAAATACAGAGAGGTCGATTTCATCTGAAGTTCTTTTACTAATATTGTATTCAAATAGGAAAATACACGGAACAACATGCGATGAATCGCTACCAACCATACAAGCAGTAAAGTAACTCTGGCTAATGGTGACTTATATGCAGTTACCGCTAGGGATTTTTTTCAAAGGTTAAATCGTTAGTGCTCACTTTATCCCGAATGACCTTTACACATATTTTATTTAATACAGCAATTGACAAGTCCTCTGTTTCGTAAGCTTTGTCTACAATATTCATAAAATATTAGTTTTTACGGGAAGACATACATTAAGGACTAATATACGCTACTTTACGAAATAAATTATTCTATTTCACTTTTGTACCGATTTAAACTCTGTTTAGTATAAATAAATACATAAAAGTAACATAAAACTTCAGAACTAACTTGATTCCACTGCACAAATCCCATAATACAGACTTTACACGGTCATGCATGATGCAGTCAATCTTACTATTATTCGTTACAAGGCATGAAATTTGAAGTGGCATATGATTATAAGTGACAGAAATAAATTACGTACGTGCACAAGTCACTATTGTTAAAAAACTTTCAGTTGATATGTCAAAATGTAAATATTTTGATAACTACAAGTGATACGTTAAGGGTATTTTAATCTCTGTTTGATTTTTAACCTGAGAGAATTAGTTCAGTATATTTTACTTTTGTTTTATCACTTAGGGCGTTTAACATTTTGAAGAAACTTCTGACAATAAATAGGCTGAACTCAACATTCAACTTACGTATGGAAAACTAGAGAAGACGCCTACGAATAGAAATGATAAAACATTTCCAATACAACCCTGGGCTCCGCGTTTATTTTGCAAATACTCTTTAGATCTGTAGGTTATAGTAGAGACAGGCGATGCGAAGAACTGTAGAAAAGCCGCAAAGACAAAAGTAAAATGCAATCGAAAGAATGGTAAAAAAAAAAAAAAAACACAAGGGATTCGATTAATGAGAAGTGAGTTGATTAGCCTACGTTTTGTTTTTATACTAAAGGATTAAGTAGCCAAATCAAAAGTACTGAGCGAAGTTGCGCACCGATGATGTGTTCGACTAGCATTCGGAATGATCCGGGTCCGGTTCTCGTCTCCGACCATCCTGATTTCTTTGTTTATACTTTCCCCTTTTACGCTAATACTGAAATTGCTCCTTAATAAAGTTCATAGTCGATTCCTCTAACAGTTCCTGTCATTGTGTAAAGTTAGGATGTTCCACCGTCCTTGTACAATGACCTAGCATTCGACGGGACGTAAGCCCCGCTTATCTCACCAAATCAAACGTAACATGGAACTGAAGGAAATGTTTTAAACTAATGCTGGACGTGAGTCCTGCAAACCTCGCTCGAGGTACAGCACATCGGCTCTGATACGCAAGGAAACAGCAAAGACGTTATCTGCTGCTGCGCCAGCAAGTGTCTGGACATACCGGGCACTGAAGAGGAGGAGAAGCGACACGCTCGATGGCCACGTACCGTGAAACGAGTTCCATCAAAAGGGATCCCGCCCGATGAAGCGCGCACTGGCGACTGGCAGGATCGGGAAGGATACCCGCGCATGCACCTCATATGGAAGTTCTTCTGCCTGTCAAATCGTCGCCTTGTACCTCTACCCTGCTCCACAAACATACCTTGTATCATGAAATTGTCCAACTTGCACATGCACGCCAAAGATTACGACGAGGGCACATTTTGGCCCGCGCGATCTATAACGATGGCGAAGGTGATGTACGGCAATCAATAGATAAGAAACACAACATTTATTTAACACCAAAATATATTGATTTGCACCCTAATTTTTTCATAGACGTAAACCTAGGGTTTTTTTTATTTTTGTATTTAATGTACAACAATTTTTTTTTTTTAATGTGGAATAATCGAACTTTTTTTTTCGGGCGAAATGTGCATTATTTTGCACATGGCCTACATATATTTGTGCAATGTATGACTGCACAATCTGGAATTTTTAAAAATATTATGTTGAAATACATTTCAAGTTCTTTGCACCAATGAGACATTAGCATATTATCAGTAGTAAAATACGATTCAGCAATAGCAGGTTCATTTTATTCGTAGTATTTACAATACTACATTTTTTATCTTATCACTAATTACGAAACCAACCCCTGCATGTTTACTACCGCAATCAATACCCGAAAAAAATAGCACTTATTCAACATCCCGCATCTGTAATTTTAGGAAGAATATACAGGATGCGGCTACATAACGTCCTTTCTTTAACACGGCAATAAAACCCATCACATGAATAAGAAAGTCTCAATTTTAATTTGCATAATGTAGGTACATAACTTAAGTTTGGTTTTTCACAGTTTGAAAATTAAATCAGGTAGGTGAACACCCCCCTCCCTCCCCCAATTGTCCATACACTAAGTAAGCGTATTTCTGGCGATTTTTAGGGCACTTACTACAATAGCAACGCGTATGTTGGCAATTTACGCCCGAAAGTTCAGATCATGTAGGGTCCTTGGACAGTTAACATAAACGCGGGATTTTAAATAACCCCACAAAACTTACAAGGGGCCAAATCGGGGGAGCGGGCTGGCCACTCCAAATCACTCCTTATTGAGACGAGGCGCTCCGGGAAGTGTTCCCTCAAAACAGCCATCGATGCTCTTTAAGTGTGGGACGTTGCTTCGTCTTGTTGGAACCAATCGTCCCCCTAAGTAAAATTCATTAAGTCATGGGGAAAACATTTTTTGACGGCAAACGCATGCTCATCACTTTTCCAACGCATGACGGCGACGGACCACGGTGGGGAAGAAAACTTACATCCACGCCTCTCGAATGAGATCATCCCCGCCCTGCTACGACATCTACAGCCTGAATGGCGCACATTTCATTTCAAACATGGAAGTTATGTTGCCGCAGCCTGATTATTGTAATTCATATGTGGATTCATTCAACAGCTAACTGCGAGTGCGAGTGAAGTTGAAACGATGTTGGCAGCCCTGCAACAACGTGGCAAACAAGTTGTTACATACCACATGCCAGAGGGATACATACCGTAACTGTCACATCAGTGCACTCATTCGTGGGGTTTTGACTACAGTGATATCCGGTTCAACTCCACAAACCAAGTTAACAGCTTTTATGGGGAAAACCGAGTACGGAAAGTAAAGAAAACATGTGTCAAAAACATAACAAGTCCAATATTTATTTTAAAAAAAGATACGCAACACCGCAATGTAACACAGCAAATTAACAGTCTAACGACAAAAAACACCGACTCACGACCTAACTACACACAAAACAATATCTGTGGATGCTTACCCCTGGCACGCCAATAAAGAAATTCAATACAGCCTGGTAGTGATATAAGTAACTCCGTATCCAATGCCACGATCCTTACTTTCTGCGTCTCTATCAATAATTATTTTTCTTAGCTTAACAAGAACTGATATCGTAAAACCGTCTCTTTTTTACTACAAAGCACACTCAATTAAAGAAACTTTCATAAACTAACCGAAACCATACAAATTTTCGTTCAAAAAATTAACTAAGGCTAGGTATACATTAAAAACTTCGATCAACAAATATAGTAAAAATTTTTGCGATATCCCCTCGCCAATAGACAAATAATAATAATAATAATAATAATAATAATAATAACTTTCAATAGCAGAAGAAAAGAAAGATTATGGCTTCAAAATCTGATAATACGTAACGTTACTTCACCAACAAGTCAGCAAAATGTTACGTACGGTCGGCGAATCCTTTAAGCGCGAACACACGAGCTCAGCTCGATTGTTTCCTAGGTAAAAGTGGCACTTCGGCGCCAGAATGCCGCCCGTGGATACAGAGAGAAAAAAAGGAAGGGAATGTTCGCGCCAAGTTAAAGCCCACTTGCCCGCCAGCAAAGGAGGAGGCGCGTGCAGGTGGGATTTGAAGTTTCGCGAAAAGCAAAACCCGCAACAACTACGGAACAGTCATGATAAACCCAGGGGGAGGCAACAGCTAGGGGAAGGGGGTGGGTTTACCAAGAGCGAGCGCGTGGGCAGATCTTCATCTGCGGGCGGAAGGAGGAGCGAAGGAGTTCGGGAACAACTTTGGAACGTGCAGGTCGAAGGTAGACGGTGGCGGTCGCAGCAGGTGGAGGTGGAGGAGTTGGGGACAGGTCCCGTGTTGCGGCAAATACGACGTCGTAACGAAGGCGGACGACTACGATAACGACGGCTAGCTCTTCTTCGTCGAGCTCAGTCCTGGGGCGTTTCACCATCTTCGTCGCTCGGCTCGCACTTCCCAGCACGTGTCGCCACGCGCGCCTGCCTGCACTTACACATTCAAGACTCCCTTCCCCCCGCGGCCAACCCTTCCATAATCGTCCCCCGACCACCTTTCCCTACTCCACTCTTCAGCACCCGGGAGTAACTTGGGAAAACGCTCCCCGCGCCCTTCTTCCAATTCCTCTCCGGACACAAGCCAGCTCCATATCCCATCCCCAAGAGCAGTTTTTTTGAGTTATTACAAACTTTTTAATAAAGTCTTCACGGGAAACTGATGTTTCCGAGGGAGGTTGTGGGTGGTGGAGGAAAGGCTTCTGAAGGATCCCCGCCGAGGAAGGCGGGAGGGGAAGGGCCCGCCGGCGAAGAATTCATAAACTGCTCCTTCCTGCTGAAGAAACAAAAGAAAAAAAGACGCCTGCTTCCTTGGGGCAGCAGTGACGTCCTCGGTGGCGGAATAAAGTAGTACCATTCCCACCTGGCAATATAAGAGCCGCAGCATTATTGGAGAATATTTGACGCGAGCGAGCTTCATTATCTGGAGAAGGCAGGCAGGCAGGCGGGGCCTGAGGGAAGGAAAAACAAGACGTAGGCGGTGGAGGGGCGGGGAGAGTACAAGAATATTATATCAGCTGTGGGACCAAGCGACGCGGCGGCGAGGAAGACGTCATTTTACCGTTGCCGCCTCGCAATAAACCGGCAGACTACCAGTTCCACCCGACCGACTACAAATAATTTCATATTTTTCACTTGGCTCTCGCAGCATCCGCGCTCTATTTATGGTTTTCGGAATTAATCCCCGCAGCCGTAGAAATGTGTAATTCCTATACTTACGTGAAATTAAACTCTTTATATCATTTCAGGCGTGATAAATAAACATTCTGAAACTTGATAAGCACAGCACAATAGTAAATTGTTATCAAGCACGGAAAGACGGGCTGACGAAGTAACGGTTTACCTATTCCTGTTATTTTCTGCACGATTGCCACACTGGCGCCTGTTTCTGGTTCAACAGGGACTGCACAATGTACATACGCCACCAAATAATTTGTGCATGACAGTAGTACATTTTTTAGTTGTTGCAACTAGCTAGTTCGTGTACACGTAACAGTGAGGCAAATAACTTGAATTACATCAAATATTAGTATCTTAATTCGAAATTCTAATTGAATCTCATGCTACGAAACACAGTCATCAACTATTAGCTGTCAATTCCACAAATGATAATGTCACAAAACTGTATACTAGGCAATCGGGGTTACTGGTTCAGTATTCCTTCAAAAGAAAGGTAGATTTCTAACAAAACTTTTAGATTACGTAACTACCAAAACACGACTGCGGTTTTAAGGCTACGGTTTCCACAATTGTCCACTGAAGAAAGTCACGAAATATTGGTCGGTCCGTAACGTGTACAGAACAAGCTCCCAAATTACTATTTACATCTTAACAGTACATTTACAAGGGACAACACATCAGTAATAGTAGAAAAACAAGGAATGTTCGTTTCATATTAGAACGTATTATTTCAACTGAAGAAGTTGATAAAGCTCATCAGTTAACGAAAATTTCCCACAAATATAATAATTAAGAGGGCGTTTTACATAATTCAACGCTACTATAACTGTAGATTTCTTAAAGCCTTTTTGCAAAAGTTAAACAATAGCAATCCTAGACAATAGTTTTTGCCAACGATTTAAACAAAATTGTTGCCAGTGTTGCGAACTTCTGAGGCACAATCTCTGCCGCCGGAAATTCGTGCATTTAACTGTGGCGCAAGAGATCACGCATAACAAATTAGTAATTCTGGATATATATTTACTCATACAGTTGGCAAATACCATTATCTAGGATTGTCATTGAGTATTTTATCCATATTGGCTTCGTAAAAAAAGCGTAGAAATCAACTGATGTTTTAAGCGTTTGTTTATGTACTACGCACTCTTAAGGACACCCCCGCCTAAAACATGCGTTGCAGTGTGTTCGTTAAATTTTTTTTACAACGAAACTATTACACATGTGCCAATTATACCAATGTACGTACATAAAACACTCTTTGCGGACAAGGACAGAATGTCATTGTTAAGTCGCCTAATCATCTAAAAATACCGTTTCAAACACCTCCAACAATGCTAAAAACGACTTTTCAGGCAGCCGTATTTCAAAATGCACTATACTGGATGTATGCAAAACTCAGAATCGTGCACTAAAGTATGAAACAGACAATACACCAATACAATGATATGGTCGCAGATTACTTAAGTCCCATGGTAAAAATGGATCGGCGAGAATCTTACATGCCAGTTCAGCGCTTGGCTATCGTTGTGGCGATGCTTCAAGATCACCGTCACAGCTACGTCACTTCCGAGCCTCTACCACACAGGTAGGCGGAACCCTCAAAGAAAGGTATACCTCAAGATCTGTTCTAGCAGTGGATATATACTGACGTAGAGGACAATGCAGTGTGGTCGGATATCTCGCCTTCCATCACGGCATCCGGGTTGGATTCCCGACGGCGACGCTCCCAATTTTTCCATGTCAGAAACGTGGTGGACTTGTCTTTGGCCGTCGGGTTTTCTTGAGAATTTCCCTTGCATTTAACTACTGCTCGAACTCTCTGCCTTATATATTTGTCAGTTACTGCTGCGTAGTGGCCACATTAACGACTCTCGTATGCCGTGTTCGTAAAACTGTGCACTTCCATGCTTGTGGGCCATTGCTTCTTAGTTGTCGGCACCTTACACTTTATTCACTGGCCTTATATTTATGCTGTACATAAAATCAATATCGTGTGGGAAGAGTGCCCGAAGACAAGGGTATCACACCCCAAAGTGCAGACTTATGACTGGACGTTCGAGGGCATCTGCTAGCCCCGGAGTACAACACGAGATGAGGTCCTACAACGGAGTGAGTGAGAGATTTTGGTCAGCGCTTAACAGCGAGGTCTTTAGCGCTGGTGAGGGGTGACATGAGGTGAGTATGGAGCAGCGCCGGAATGAAGGAGCGGGGGAAACGGAAGGCCCCCGAGGAGTTTGTCTATCCTAATACTAGCACCCCAACAATGAATCCATCCAGTTCTTTAAAAATTCCTTCCAATCCCCCCCCCCCCCAGTTTCTATTTTAAGAATCTTTTTTTGGATCGCATTCAGACTATATTAAATAAGTAAACGTGTAAACTTATCTCGAGTAAGTTATGCAAGGAAAGATAAATAACGCAAGAAAAGCATGGTTACATACTTATAAATAGCGCGTACGTGCACATTAATATAACGAATAGATGGGCGCGTCAAATTCAAACTGTGCACGCGAAAGGAATACGTAAATAATTAAAACCATCGGACTTATTGAAATAAAATAACTCAATATCATGCAACAGGCTACTCCGCTAAAATTTATAAAAACATACACAAGAAAAATTTTTTCTTTAAATTTTTTAAGCATTTCTGGAATTTGCAAAATGTAATCTGAACCAATGTGTTTCAAATCCAAAATGATTAAATTATATAATAGTGTGAATTTTTTAAGTAAATCATTTAAGTGCAATTACATTTCAGTAAACAGTCGGTTAAATTTGTCTCACGCTACTATTATGCAGTCACAATTAATATCTACAAAACAAATACTACTGTGTAGGGGTAGTAAATTATCAATATTTTATTTGCTGGCAGCCGTAATTTTATTGGATTGTAGGCGCACGACCAAACTGGTCTCTGACTTCTATGGATCAAAATATTAGTCCCTTAATTTTTTCAAAGCAATAGCTATACATTAAGAAGAACACTTTGCTTTCCGTATTACCGAAAAAAAATTTTAAGGCATTGAATAAATATTATATCGGCACGAAGTAAGTCTCATGCTAAGTATTTCCGTGTGGGTTTTTCTTTCCTTTCTTCTTTGTCTTTAGGATGGATTGTTCAATTTTACTCAGTTTACACGCGTGTTCGAAATATACTATAACACTTCCTCTCAGAGAAACATGTTAAACTTAGTGTTAACCACACATATGATAGAAATGAAATAAAATTTCGTATTATTGTGACCAACTGTAGTCTATGTAATCCACACAAACTACGCGACGAAATCTACAACCCAGGAATCCCAAAAGTGAATGCAAAACAGCTTTTACTGCTGATTGGGAATGTGGAGTAATGTTCTCCGCGAAACGAAAGTAAGTTTACCATGCCAGACAAACAAACCGATAAAGCTGGAAAAGTTGATAGGAATCACGACCTCTACCAAGTCAGACGGTCGCGTCTCTCCGGCGACTTCCCTGCTGTATAACGTCCTTGGTCGCAGAAATCACACATTTAACTTCCCAAAATAACTTCGGAAAAAATACCGCTTATAGTTATACGATACATTTACGACGATTTTTCTCTCGATAAATTATAGTCCTGGACAGCAAGACCTAAAATATGTTACTAGAGACAGGAAATATCGCGAAAAGATTTCCGCACCACTTTGTTTCAGTGCCTTACGTGCGCACATGCATATCTGCTATGTGGTCAGTGATTGGATGCCGTAACACCTAGCGTATTGAGGTTAAACCCGCACATCACAGATGTGATGTGTGGCAGTTATCCGTGTACTCTTTGGCACAGTCAAATTAATAACGACTCTGCACAAAAGCACTCTGTCAACAGACATGAAGTTGAGCTGCAGGTGTGCACGTAAGGCACTGAAACAAAGTGGGGCGAATATCTTTTCACCAAAAATTCCCGACCCTAGATATTACTATCTCTGTACGCATACTTTTTTTTGCATTTTTCGTATTATTCAAGACGCTCTACTTTATAACAAAAAAAAAAAAAAAAAAAAAAAAAAAAA
>PNEQ01127678.1:0-52721 GCA_003012365.1 Medauroidea extradentata | reverse complement strand
AGTCCTGAGGTAACAAACATAACAAACAATCGAATTGATAACCTACGCTGAAAAAAATACTTATTAGTCACTGCAAAATATTTTGTTAAAATGGAGCTTACCAAATTTTTTTTGTAGTGACCACAAAAAAATTTTGCTCTCCCCAATAAATTTTTGCAGTGACTACAAAAAAATTTTGTAACCACTGCAAAAAAAATTTAGTGAGGTCCATTTTAACAAAATATTTTGCAGTGACTTATAAGTTTTTTTTCAGTGTACACCTTTTCATGAAGTCGGTTAAAAAAGAAGATTAAAAACCTCCGTTTAGCCTTCCGTCGAGAGAGCAAAAGACTGCAGAGGGGTAGCGACGCATCACCAGTGAAAATAAAATTGTGGTTCGGGTATGATCTCTCTTGTGGTGTAATAAATAATTCTCGCCTCCACCACCGGAACAGTTTACTCCTGCGACCATTCGCAATCACAATATGAGGTGCAGCCGCAATCGTCTGTAAAGACATCATTCTTGACCAGAATCGGCCAGGAAACTGTCGCTTGAGTGGAATTGCGTTTGTGGCATGATACATGTCCCCCACACGAAGCGCATGCGGCACACGGCAACACATGTAGCATGCGGCACCATACCTTGCCGCAGACGACAAGCCGCATGCTACACACAGCCGACAGCTGTCGTCAGCCGCATGCGACATGTTGCCAAAATGTTGCTTCAGTGGAATTGTGGCTTTACAGCTCCGTCATATCTGAGCCTTTCGCGCGCGGGTAGGCGGCGCCTTTTAAGCAGGAACGAACCAACCCACAGTTTACTGAAACTGACTTATTCAAGGTCTAATTTTTTTTCGGAGCATCTAAAACTTCTAAAAGCAGTTTTTTTTTCAGTGCTCTTATTTTTCGTCAGATATTGTACTTAGTACTTGTTCTTTTTCTAGAACGTTCTCCGGACTTTCTCCTTCCACCTGGCATGATTATTTCACAATCTGCATGTTATTTTAAGGGTTGGTTCATTTTCTGTTTAGTTCTGTCCAGTATGTTTCTGTATTAATAAAATATTTAGGAACTGTAAACGTGACGATCAACATAAAATAAATACCGTAGTCTATCAGAAGCGACATAGGGAAGTTTTAAATCGTTACTGTACCAGCTCTCGGGGGAACACTCACTGCTATGAAGATGAAGTCATGTGTAATTTGAGACATTAGTGGAAACGACGTCTTATATGTTTCAAGAAGTACTGTAATTTGTTTGTATCTCGATTACATGTTTATAAATGGTAAATATGATTTTACTTGCATATCAGTATCCACAAAGATTACAAAATAAGGTCTAATAAACTTCAGTGTAACCAAACATACATGAATTGCGACACCATGACTACTCAAAAAGAAAACTAGTACGATAATAAAATCTGTAATGTCGCTTCTGTTACTATTTAGCCTATTTATTAAGTGATATGGGTATTCAGCTTCTTCTTAGGCCGTGGTTGTAAGCATTAAATTTCTTTGTAACAAAGTTTAATTTAAGTTACGTTGTGTGATTTGCGACGCCGAAGTGACGTAATGCGATACAGATTGGACTTTGAAACGCTAATTGAAATGCTGCAGAAAAAAACCTGATACTCGCTGAACGAAATGAAATTCGATGCTTTGCAAGTCGAAGAATCGTAAGCTTAGAAAAAAAAAACCAAAAAGAATGAAAAACGGATGAGGAAGAGAGAGACAGACAGAGTATTAAATCAGCTGATTTGAATTTAACTAATGAGGTTTTCTTCCTCTAATGCGATGCATTAGGAATATCTTCAGCAGTTTGCTACAAACACACAAAAAAAAAAAAAAAACACGGGTACGCCCAGTGATACCATTTTTTTTTTCACCCACGGATTTGAAATTGTTAATGTATGTGGATTAAGGCAGCCGCTTTGTGAATGTATTTAGTGCGTTCAGAGCCTAAAACTGCGGAAGCAATATAAGGACGACACAACACGCGCATTGCCCTTGCTACTAGCCTCTAGGCGCAGGTGGGGCCGCGGTGGCTGAGCGGTCAGACCTCTCGCCTCTCCACCAAGGCGATCCGGGTTCGATTCCCGACGGTGTCGGTCCCCGGATTTTTGCATGTGGGAATCGTGCCGGACGATGCCGCTGGTCGAGGTTTTTCTCGGGGATCTCCCGTTTCCCCCGCCAATTCATTCCGGCGCTGCTCCAAACTCACATCATATCACCCTTCAACAATGCTAAAGACCTCGATGTAAAGCGCTGATCAAAACCTCTTCACTCGCTCTAGGCGCAGGTTACTAACTTGTGTGCAGTCTTCTAGCCAAAAAGTATGAAATATAAAGTTGTATTATGCCCGCCTATACCCTTCAAAATATCCTACGCCAAGGTTTTAATACCTGAAAAGGATCCCGGAACACACATTTTCGCAATTTTGGCAACGAGAAAATAAACTTTAAAGACGTGAGTGAGAGATTTTGGTCAGCGCTTAACATCGAGGCCTTCAGCGCTGGTGAAGGGTGACATGAGGTGAGTATGGAGCAAAGTCGGAATGAGATGGCGGGAGAAACGGGAGATCTCCAAGAAAACCCGCCAACCAACGGCATCGTCCGGCACAATTCTCACATGCGAAAATCCGGGGACCGATCCCGCCGGGAATCGAACACGGAATGCCTTGGTGGAAGGCGAGAGGTCTGACCTCTCGAATACCGCGGCCCCCAACTTTAAAGACCTGGACTGGGTGAAGGTCTACATACGTGCAACGTCCTTTAGATGCTTTTTTGGGTAGGTGACCACCTTAAACTGGTGTCTGTATTACTCTTGAGATAAGGTAAGTGGGCTTTACGTCTCGACAGCAAGGTCGTTAGACACGGCGATACAACGTGACAAAATGACAGGAGCTGGGAGGAGTCAGCCATGACATTTGTTAACAAACCATCCCAGCATACGCCTGGAGTCGATTTTGGGAAACCATGTAAAACAGAAGTCAGGATGGTCAGAGTCGTAGATAGGACCCGGGTACTACCGAGTGCGCCACCTCGCTCGGTACTGTCTCTTGAGACTTGGCGACATCTGAGTAGCTTCTTTTCCTCGAGACAGGCGAGGATAAGAGATTGTTTCCTGAAAACCAACACGTCTTAGCTTTGAGAGATGACAGTTGGCGTGACAAAATCACGGCAGTAAGTGAGAAGTGAAACATTTGGGATGATTCCGTCGAGACGAGGATTGTATATTTATAATTCCAGAGTGTTGTTGTGTGGATCTCAAAATGCCTAAATAATTTGGCTGTGGCAGGATTCACTTCCACAAGTCAGCTTTTAAGGCTAACTTTCAGTCGCCATATTGAAGTTTATTATTTTCGCAATTTTGTAATTCTGAGATGTTAAATCGGCGACTGTACTGCTTCTATACTAAGTCCTACAGTAAAATCTTAGCAATCGAGTTAGTAATGTAGGCCTATAGTCAGGGCACAATCAGTCGGGCAAATTATGAATATTAAAGAATTTGCCACACAAATTGTGGCGTAATTGTAAGTTACCTGCTAAATCAAAAGGTTTGTATTATAGCGAAATGTAAATAGAATTTTAGGTATAATCGCATGTTTATAATATTTCTTATTAGAATTCAAAAAAAAAAAAACGAAAAATAATAAAATAACATATGGCGACTGAAACCGAGCCTCAAGAGGGCGTGGTGCATAATTCAACGCTAATGGCATTAATCTATAATTGTAGGTTTCTTGAAGCCAATTTTCCAAAAAATTAAACAATAGCAATCCTAGTCAATAGTTTTAGCAAACGTTTTAAACAAAATTGTTTCCAGTGTTACGAACTTCTGAGGCACAATCTCTTACGCCGGAACCTCGTGCATTTAACTGCGGCGCAAAACATCACGCGTAACGAATTAGTAATTTTGGATAAATATTTTCATGTAAAGTTGGCAAATATCATTATCTAGGATTGTATTTAAGTGTGTTTTATCCATACTGGCTTCGAAAAAAGCGTTTATTCATCTGCCACGCGCTCTGCATGGAAAACAGGAACGTTGTTAAATAACACATGGTACCTTGTAGAGTGGCCACTTAGGTTACTTGTTGTGCCGTATGAAGTACGACACGACTTAAATAATATACGTATTAAATTTTTTTTATTTATATTTCCTAAATGCAGGCTAGTTAATTTTATTCTGCATAGTTACCAACTTGTTTAATTTATATTAACAATAATTGGTGTTATTAAGTAAGTTTAATTTATTAATGATATTTCAGAAAATTCACTTTCAATTACAGCTCTTATTTCATGTTACATTCTCGAGTCTAACCTAGTCGTGCTACAGTGTTTTTTCTTCTTCGCAGGATGTAAGCTGCTGTGTTTTAAATTCCTCTGTCCGTTGTTCTGTCTTACCTCCGTCTTCATACCACGTGCTGCTGCCGTTGTAACACGTAATTTTGTATTTCACCACGTGATTTCGAAGCAGTTCAGCGGTTCTGATCACGTGATTGTCGCAAGCTACTGAGCTTCAACGCGCAATTTGATGATATTGGTGCTGCTGCTGACCATTTTCGATGCTCTATTGTTCTGTTGCATTTCTTAACACTTTGCCGTCAACCACCACATTGTCGAGATGAGTGTTCTAGGTGTTTCTGCCTTTTTGGCAGATCTGGGCTCTTGAGTTTCCATATTTTACTTTTTTGTACATACTGTAGTGACATTTTATATTGTAACGTAGTAAAACTGTAGTGCTAATTTGTTTTTTTAATCTTTAATTGTGGTTGTTTCGTGTGCAGTTTCGTCGAGAGTGATTCACTTCGCCATTGTCTGGAGAGTGATTCACTTCGCCATTGTCTGGAGAGTGATTCACTTCGCCATTGTCTGGAGAGTGATTTTCCTAAGAGAGGTTTTATGTTCTATTTAAATTTCGTCTTCTTTAATGTTTTGGTAATTTCTGTGTAGTGAGGTTTTCGCGAGGTAGCCAATTTGTCTTGGCGTATTCACGTCCTGGCCCATTCACATGCTGGACTATTGACGAGCTGATCTGTAGTCTCAACTACAGATGTCGAGTCATTCTGGCGTATTTTGGGGCCCTTTCTTCGCCTTTCCAGCTTGTTCGTTTCGCCGCTCGTGAAGTAATCCCAGAGTACAGAACTCTACTACTGCGGGACTTTGAACACATAAGCTGATACTAAATTTGTATTTTTATTTATAAATTAACAGCTGTAACAATTACCTTTTATTAAATGAAATGTTTTATACTGTTTCAGTACTTAATTTTAATAGCAATATAAAAATGTTATAAGGCCAAACGGATGCATCTAATTAACCTATATATTTTTTTACTAATTTATTATCTCATTTACACGGACGTACAGTATTTAATTAGCCTATAGAATGGGCGCTTATTGTTTTAATATTTTTTTCTGAATAAATACGTATAATCTATTTGTAATTAAAATTGCATGCAATATTTGTGGCTTTAATAATTTCAGTACAATTGCAGTAGTAATGGATTATTGATCGATGTCAATTAACTTTTGTGAATTTTATTTGAAAAGAAAACAAAATAAAATTTTAATATTACAATAAAAGTTCTATAATTATTTTGAGCAGCCACAAATTTCAGAATACTCATTTAATATTTTTTCCTCTGGTGTCAATTGTTTACTATGGCAAGAGAGCCTGTTTATTTTATTTTTTTTTATTTTTATTTTTTTTTTCCTTTACGTATGGTAGCCCAGCCTTCATTTAATCTTGCATTGCTTCCATTTTGCTGTTGTTTGTTTACGACAGCTTCCTCTGGTTTTGTGTGTTTGTTAACGTGCCACCTTCTGTTCTATTCTATGTTTTTTTCTTTATGATTACAAGGTATTTTAAAATAATTCGTTAACCTACCATACGCAGTGGCGCACTGCTTCAAGTTACAAGTCCTGACAACTAAATTGTTAGTTGCCACTGCATTTGTGAGGCTTTCACGCACACGTTCAGAGCTCCCGCTTCAAAAAATGTATTTTGTCTCATACCACATTCAGTGAGAAAGAGCACTAAAATATGGATTAATTAATGACTTGAAGTACTTACGTTAATGATACGACCAATCATTAGTTGCCTATAGTGGAAAAACGTATGTATCAAGATGAAATATGTCGTTACCAAACATATTTTTGCTCCATGTAGCTACTGATTAGTTAAATCAGTACTTAAAAAGTTACTCCACAGTGTCCACTCTAAAATGTGCCATGCGCAGTTCAACAATTTTTATGTTTCCCATGCACCGAAATCTAATTTAAAATACAGAATTTACGAAGTCCGTATTGTATAGACGATTCAGAATAAAATGAGCACTCAGGAAAGCCCTGCTAAATTTCTATTTTCAGACACTTCGTATCTCTCCGCACGTAACGTCTAACGACGGGACATGTCTAACCTCTATGCACACGTCACTTGATGTTTGCGCGTGTGAAATAAACTGTGCAGTCTGTAGGAACCTGTAAAGTTTTATTTTTAAAAAATGTTAATTATTCATATAAAACACAAATATTTCGAATTCAGATGATTTTATTTCAGTATTGTTGCATTTAAAAATAATAATACACGGAACTATATTCGGCAATTCGCTGCCAACCGTACAACGAGTAAGGTAAATATTGTAATGTTGAATTATATGCTGCAAAAGCTAGGGATTTTTTTCAAAGGTTAAAACTTTAGTGCTCACTTTATCCCGAACGACCTATATCAGATTTTCTGATAACCTGCTGGGTAGTATCGAAATTATTTATTGAGTAGCAAGTACAGAATATATAAAAAAATGCCTGTCGCATGGCAATGTGCTGTCGTATTATTCTGGGCAGCAAAAATTCTGTAGCAGGTAGCTAAAATGTATACATGGTTTAAATTTTTGTAACACGATTGATACTTGCCATGGAAGTAAATATTAAAATAAAAAAAAAATAATACGCTTCTTAGAAGCTGAGTTATATAAACTTGTAATATTTGCAGTTTACTCACCCCACGAAAATAACGTTCTTACAAGTTGCTTTTAACAGCAAGTTATAAAATCTAGCTGCCTGCTGATACATTGATGCTCGAAATATTATAATGTGGTAGGGGATATTGTGAATTTATTTCCCGATGAAATCACACCCACAGATATGTGGGCATATACACACATGCACACGCACCAATATAAACTTTCACACACATACACACGCACACACACAAATATATATACAAACTCTAGGCTTTATTCCGATGAATTCACGAATGATTTCTTACGTATTAAGCTTCTGGGGTATTAACACGTAATTCTCAACTAAGAATACAAGGCGTGAACAGACTATCATGACTCATAGAGATACTAACGGCTCATTGTGAAGATGGCGATGAATTAAGAATGAAAATAACATGTTTTCGAATAGTGCAGGTTGGGATATGTTTTTGTTTGCTCATTCGAGAACAGATTCTCCTAAATGCCGTTCAAGAAACGTCTTATTTATGTTAAATTGTCAAATAAAACGCTTGTTTCCTTATTTAATCACATTCGTTGATATTAAATAATTTATTCCAACATTCGTAACAGATTTTTGAAAATAAGAAGATTGCATTTCTACAGCGTTAGAACATTATGAGAACTTGTACTGTCAAAACTGGCTTAAAGATTTTGTCTGGACGATAAAAATATTATGAAAAAATAACATGAATTTAAAATTTTAAGTCTTGTAACTTCTTTCTCAGTTTTACGTACCGATAAAAAATGCACTAAAAACTGAAATTTTGTTAAGTTATACTAAATGGTGTGAAAGTAGCTAAACTTTTTGTAACTCTTTCTAAACCTTAAAAGCAGTAAACGTAGTAGGTAGTAAAAGTACTGTTTTTATAATACCGTAACAAAACCGTAACAAGGGAGTAAATTTCAGTAATGTTGTACGTAATATGTTTAGACTGTCTGAAAACATAGTTTTTCTTTAATTTGTTCATGATAAGGTAATTAAGAGATTGCGCCAATTTCATGGCTAAAGAGCAATTTTTTTATTTAAAGGGCTGCGCTACAAAATGTTCGTTACAAAAAGTACAGAGTTTAAATCTGTGTTTAAAATAAAATTAGTAGCAGTAGATTCAACCCGAAAAAAAAATGTTGCCCTATATGAACGGAATACTAAAACGATATATTTAAGTATTCCCAATTAAAAAAAAAAAAAAAACAGCTGTGATCTGGTAACTTGACTCGCATGTGTGAAAAATTAATGAAACCCTTGAGTTATGTTTTACTTCTTCACTCCGCTGAGTTGTACTGAAATTATTTTCATTACACTGGTTACTTCCACAGCAATAATATTTTTCATAAAACTAACAATTAAGTTCTTTTAGAAAATACATCGTATCGGCTAGAGTTTACTTACTTGAAAAATAAATGTTAGTTCTTAGCACCGGCATTAATTCATAAATTGTGTATTAAGTCACGTCATAGTAATAGCAGTGTGTGTGTGTCTGTGTGCGAGTTTTATATGGTCCATATTTTCTCCCAGACAAGTACAAACACGATGAAAACGCCTGCCTCATTTACATAAGTCGACCAACAACGCAGGCGTGAGAAGCGTGTAGTCTATCACTGGACGCACAGGCTGGGGAAGGTGCGCTCATAAGGTGCGCTGTCAACCTCATTCATTGAATGCAACTAAATGTTCCTTTACTTTCAGGATGATTAGACACCGAACTAATTTTAACCTTTTCATTTTAAGTTTTCGTGAACTTTGTGTTACAATCAATTAGGATAAAATCGAGGTTCAAAACAAACTCACAATGCATCTTACCAATATTGACAATGTTTTAGGCCACTTTTCAAATGTGACAAATAGGTATCGTAATTATATGTGACTATATTTAGTATAATGAAAATACATATTTGTGTGTAAAGAAACTTCTTGTTAAACATGTGATACTGTAAGTAAAATATAGTTCTAAACATTGTCTTATAAATATTAAAATATTTATTTTGTTAGTGACAAAATGTATTATTCTACAGTTTACTCTACAGAAAGAATTATTTTTTAATACATATTTGTGCTTCAAATAATTTCATAGTAAACTGAAGTGCGCATGTATATTAACCTCTAGGAGAAATTGAGTTTTAGTATTCAAACACAGCATGATGCACAACGGCGTTAAGTGAAACTACGCAGGAGTATGAAAAGTGCTCACTTAGCCGCGAACTAAATAGTTACAGTGGGTCTCTAGACTCGTGGGACAGGGTGTATGTATGAGGGTCTTGTTACGGAGTTTTGCAGTGATTTCGAAAATTGTTTTTTTATTGCTACCTAATACTCGTATCAAAATTTCGCTGCACAGTTTTGACACTTATATGTTATAATTTGTAGCTGAATTTTTTTGTAGAATTATACTGAACGGTTTTTTTAGATTTCATTACCCAAAATACCACGTTATTCGTCGTGAAAATAGGCAAAAATGAAGGAAATTATTTTTTTTCTGGCGAATGGTACGTAATTAAAAAAAAACGCGTCCACAGTATTGTGCATCGTGTGATTGCACATTGAATCAAAATTTTTCAAAACTTTCGGTTAAAAAATATTTGAATTATTGGCACCAGTCTGAAAAAAAAAACTCGGGAACAAGCCCTTAAGGGCGCTGCGTATCTCAGGACGCTGGCGGAGAAACAATGGGGTTTTATATGTTAAATTACTTTTAATGATATTTCTTCTGGACAAAAACCATTTTTTTTTTTGCGCTGAGCAAAGGAGAATATTGATACGTAAATAAAATCGCAGAAAATAACAAATTATGAATAGCTATTTTCACGTGTTTTTTTTTGTGTGTAAAAATGATTTTTTTTAACCAAAATTTTCAGGGTACTGATAAAACTGCCCAAACTATCCATAGTAATGTACGCGGCACCGAGACGCACAGAAAAGTCCGTGGTGGCATATATGTAACTTCAGCCGTTACTGAGCCAGGTGGAAAATCATTTATCCTGTAAAACCCTATGCTTGCTCCCACCGTGGCTTCAAGGAAGGCAGCTGGGGTCGCGGTGGCCGAATGGTCAGACCATTCGCCTCCCTCCAAGGCGATCCGGGCTCGATTCCCGGCGGGGTCGGTCCCCGGATTTTCGCATGTGGGAATCGTGCCGGACGATGCCGCTGGTGGGCGGGTTTTCTCGGGGATCTCCTATTTTAACCGCCCTTTCATTCCGGCGCTGCTCCATATTCATCTCATGTCACTCTCCACCAGCGCTAAAGACTTCGATGTTAAGGGGCCCGCCTCGTTGCCATAAAATCACACTGCAGCGTGTTTGAAGAAAAAGTTTTACACCGAAACTAATACACGTGTGTTCACGCCGTTTCTCTACGAAAAGAACACACACTTCAGACGACTGCCCTTAAGTACTTTCAAGACAACACACGTATTAGAAATCCCCTTTTAGGGCACGTCAAAATGGGTTAAAACAGAATTTTCAGTCTGCTGTAGCGGAAAATATACTAGCCGAATACATGTGAAACCACTTAAGGGTAGTGCATTGGACTTTAGTAAAGTGATTTCGTAAATAAAACAATAGGGTCACCACTTAAAGTCCCATAGGAAATTTGTTTTTTCGCGAAGACTGCACGCCTTAAGCGTAGAGGCGACGCGCCGTTGTATGGCCCATACGACGTCGCCCTTAGCACCATACCTCACTCACACAAACACATGTGCCACGAGGCGGGCCCCTTAAGCGCTGTCCAAAATCTTTCGCTCACTGACTCAAAGGTAGGCAGCGCCCTTAATTATTTTTATAAATGGTCTACACACAATACTCTGTATAAAACTGTCCTTTTTGGATCAGTAGCTTCCTCAATATGCCTTATTCACTTCAGAATCAGCTTATTCGCATTAAATCTATTTCACATCTGCGTATCAGGATCACATTACCATTTTATACTGGTTGAATCAAGACGAAGTGTGAATTTTGTGTAATGATAGCTCATGAAATGTAAGTCATATCCAAGTTTTAAATCTATTCTTAAAAGTGAATATAGTAGCAGTTATGCTAGCCTGAAAAATCAGCTATAAAATTAAACTTAAGGCAAAATTCAAGTATTATTCTGTGTACAAATTAGTACACGCACATATGCATGGAACGAAAACTAACTTGAGTGCTTACATATGTAAATATTACAATAGTGATAAAATATCAGCACTTGAATATATTTAAAACTCATTCACCGCGAACTTATTCAGGGGCTACAACACCAGCATGGTTCTGTAGTATGTGTTGACATAAGATATGTTTTTTAAGTTAATTTAAGCTGTGCTGATTTTAGTATGGTGCATTTTCTGTAGAGCATTTTCTTCATATGAGTTTCCGGAAACGTGGTATGAATATTTTATACAACGCCTCCAGGTTGTATCCAAGCAACGCCATACACCTCCTTTATTTTTTCCCCTCGGAAGCCATATGAGTTTCACCCGCAGCTTCGCCTGGCCGTCATCTTGTTCCTCATATTCCTGAGGGTCTCAGGCCCGGGTGTGTTATTTTCAGCCTTGTTTCTTCGCCATCCTGCTGGGCAAACATCGGCTCGGGGATTATACTGTCATCCGGTTTGGCCGTCACACGATCGCGGTTAGGTGTACTCTCCCCTCCTTCTCCTTCGCTTTACAAATCCCTCAAACCAATCTCTATTCTATTACCTTCCTGCATATTTCATTTTTCTTATGGCTCGTCACGGTTCATGCCCTGCTCTAGCGGTGCTGATACATGGAAGCTTATTTTTGTGAACCGAGATTATGATTATGTGCCTAACTCTGAGGTTATTATCCGTACTTGAGAACAGTTTACGTGATTCACGATGTATACAAAACTTCGTGCGAGATGTCATACATTAAATCTTGTACAAAAATGTCTCGGCGGAATGGATATCACATACTATATAAGGAGCTAAGGCTTGGTGCAAGGAACTGCAAATTGCAAAGAACGAAGGATTTTATTGCTTCTCTCGCAAATACCATATGGGAAACTATATATTGGTAAAATTAAAGTAAATCGTGATTTGAACAGAGTGAAGTTGAATCTGGGAAACATTTTAACAATTAAATTTTTTTTAATACGTAAGTTATAAGACTTTACACAGGCATTCACAAAATTAAAACAAAGTATTTTAGCGAGTTTTAGGTTTGTTTCAATAATGTACCTAGCAAGCCTCTTCAAGCGTTTCATGAATCATTGCGATGAGAATTGTCTAAAGAAAAATATTTACACACATTTTCTGTAAAAAATTAATTTAAAATTACATTTAAGTTATTGAATATTACAATTTAAAAAAGGGTAAAGTTTGTAAAGTATCGTAATTAATCCAAAATTTTATGTAGAATACCTTTCGTTCGAGCTGAATTGTTAATTAAAATTGATCTATTGAAAATAAATTAATTTCAACACCGATCTCCCGTCTAAACTATGCAACTGTTGATAGACAGTGGCCTTAATTTGTAAGTCGGCTGCTCTACCGTACAGGGCAAAACACGATGTTTCCGGTCCACGTCTGGATAACAGATGGCCTGAATGGACAAGTTGGTGGAAAGTCGACGAAATGAAGTAGTGAAAATAAAGTTCCCCAGAACAATCAACAGATCGTCAGCTACATCAGTCACATCTCTGACGACACAGTCTAATGTAAATTCGCAACCTCTAACGGAAGTACACTGTGTTCGTTGGAACCAGTTATCTGACACCGAGCGAGGTGGCGCAACGTTAATACGTTGGACTCACATTCGTGAGGACCCGGGTTCGATGCCCGGCTCCGGCCATCCTGATTTCTGTTTCCCATGGTTTCCCGAGATCGCCCCAGGCGATTGTAGGGTTGAATCCTCAACAAAGGCCATGCCGACTCCTCTCCCAGCTCCTGTCAATGTCGCGTTGTGTATCGCCGTCTCAAATGACCTCGCTGTCAACGAGACGTAAAGCCCAATATCTTGCCTTACAAGTTATCTGAATATACGGTCACAGAATATAACGTACAAAGATAACAAAATACCCAAAAAGCTGTCAATTGTCAACACATAAGTATTACCGTTTGAAAGAATAGATATGTTGACTTAACGATAAACAAGTATGTATGATCTGCGAAAATATGAAAAACGAGGAAGGAGTAAACATAAAAGCCAGATGAAATTGATCGCCAAAAACCTAAAAGCACATATCACAACGGCTGTATATAGATGTTTACACAGACGACACAATAAGTTCAAAGAAGAATGAACGAATCAGTTTTTTTTCCTTCTAAAAAAACAGTAGGAGTGTTCTGTAGTTGCACGATTTCTAGCGATAACTAACTACAGCCCCTTTGGTAAACATGTGTGGCTGTATTATATTTATCGACAACTTGTAACACTGAATGGAATTATTTGTACTTCATAGCAATGTTATGTCAAACAACAGACATTCATTGACAAACAAGTGGCATATCACAAAACTATTGTACAATCGTTATTTTTCGTATAAGCAGAAAACTCACTGTTCTGTTATCGCAGTAACAATTGCAGATGGGTAACGAATAAAATGCCTTGTAGAAATATACCTACAAGGAAACGTGTTCTAAAATTCTTTGAATATATTTGTACCATCTAATCAGAAAATATTTAGTAAACGTTTCCAATGAGGTGTCACAAGTTGATTTTCTATATTCGATTTTTTCGTGTCATGAAATTGGGAATTTTGGATACGATGTATGATGGAACTTTCAAAACTTAAGGTTCAAGAAAGTCAATTAACATAATAATCACAACAACTGATACAGTCAGTACTCGCATATCGTATGTGATAGCCAAAACCGTTAATATATTGAGCCCCGGATAATAACAGATATGGCTGACCTCAAATAGCATTAAAATTGTGTAAACAATGCTATGTCTGGAAGGAACTTGCATGTTGGTGGTTAGAGATTAAAAAAAAAACTGTAGAAACTAGTATGTGATAAACAAATATTAATGTTGTAAATTATTCGCAAGACTGATTAATGAAAAGATTTACTCATGATTACATAATTGTATCAAATGGTAAATTTCCTGTACAGAAACTTGGACGATTTATTCAGACGCGCAGCACACTTTAATCTTTGCATCATATCTACAATATAATCTGTTGCTAAGAGAGGTATAAAGGTTATTTAAACGTTTGTCATTTGTGTGAATGCGTAAATTTATTTAGGAAACAGAAAATTAGCAATCCTAGAACATTGTTTATACGGCGCAAAGAAGATATAAAAAACTTTTTTCCGAGATAGCGGTTAACAGTTTTTCTGTACTGTATTTTCTTAAATTCCTGGAATTTGAACAGACTGTTAAGCGTTTATTTGTATACCGCGCCATTAAAAATAATATTCTTTTAAGCAAACGACGCATGGGAGAAAGGCGCTTTCTGTTGCTCGCATGTTTTCATGCATCAGACACGCGAAGTATCTGCAGGAAATTGGTCTCGCAAAATAAGGAAATAGCTTCACTTCTAAAACAGTTATTTCAACGAAAACAAACATTCATTTATATACAGGTAGCTCTGTTTCCACGGATAGTGTATAATCTGCCCACTCTTATGTCGAGGAAATTTAAGAAAAAAGCATGCACAACTTGCAAGATAAGTTTTTTTACATCAAAATACACCAAACTTCCTTAGATTAGCATGTTAAAAACTAACCAAGTCACACTCAATTTTATTTGTAATTTATGAAAAAATTCCATAAATCTACCTCGTTTTCGTAACATTGCTGGACTGTTCTCAGTTAAACACCCTGGATCCAAGTAATGGGACGTAGTTATGTAAAAAGTAACCAACTCACAGTTTAGCGAATCTTACATATTCATGATCAAAGTCTACTGCGTGTATTCGAACCTTGTATAAACCACTTTTTTCTGGGTTCTTATTTTTCTTCGAATATTATGATTTGAATGCTTGTTCTTTTTCTACGACCCAGTTTGAACCTTTGGCTTCTTTTTGGCATGATTATCTCAAAATAAATTACGTTGACAGGAAGTTACATTTTGCATAATTATGTCCAATTTTGCCAGGGGCTGGGAGTCAGCTTTCCAATTTTTCCTGTATTACCTCCGAAACTAAAGAACTTTTTCGGAATTTTCAAAAAACCAGCTATTACATTTAACCAAATGCCTGGGCACGACCATCCCTTTCCCTTCATCTAACATTACCAAGATCTGTTAGTAGTATGGACGTACCGCCTGTACACACCGCCGCGCCACCCGGCTGGCATCTGTGGTAGCCGGGTTGCGTATGTGTCAGGCGCTGTGGCGCACCTCGGTCACTTCGCTTCGCATTATATGGATAAGACCTCGTTCTAAGCGCTTGTTCTGTGTCCCAAGCAGTGACGAAGCGTGAAGCTATAGTTAGCAATGGCTGTACAGATCTGTCAGTTGACCGTGGAACCATTAGACTGACAGGAGTGCAGATATACTGAACAGCCAGTCATGTTTAAAGGGGTCGCCTGGTTGAATTTATTCTGCGCATCCGAGGCCTGAAAATGCGGAAGCAGTAAGGACAACACAGCACGTGCATCTCAACTCATCCTGGCGTCCAGGAGCAAGTCGTTGAACAGGCCTACGATACGTCAAAGTCAAAATCTGAATGTTACGTCACCATGATAATAGTGAAAATCTGCTGACTTATTTAAAGGAAATAATTCACTGTTAATTAAAATTCCATGACTTACATAATAAAACATTCATACACCTTACTAATACTATGAAGTTTTTTTTAAATTTCAAAATACAGGAAAAAAGTTGCTAATTCAGCAATTTTTTACAAAATATTAAAATGGTTCATTAAAAATGTTTAATATTTTGCTACATAGCTTACGGCACGTATTTCGTTTTTCACTGTGGATTATTTCACTTAAGAAAGTCAGTTAGGTTCCGCTATTTCCATGCCAGCGTAACATGCAAATTTTGATTTTGACACGCCGATATGAGGAAACTACGCGAGCTAAAACTGTTTCGTAAGAGTTAGTTGTACCCACAAGTATCGTCTACACAAACTAATACAATTTGGTAAAATCCAGGGTACCTTCGTATTACATCTTCCAGGAATTGCAGTCTCAGGGCCGTATCTATAAACGGCTTTCGGTTGTTATCCAATCACCGAAAGTCTGTTCCGGCCGAAACACACACTATAAACCTCTTTCGTTAGTTGGCTGACTGCCTGGAAGTGAAGAGGCATACACATTCATGTGAATGTGGTCAGGTGATGATTCGAAAGCCTGTTCAGCAGTTTTCATTGTCTTTATAACAATGGCGGCAGATCTAAGGAATAACCTATCAAACAATACTTGTCACATAAGGAAATGCAACATTTTAAAAATATTTTCTTGGTTGGAACGAGTTTAGAAATTACGTATTTGAAAGTTTTCAGTAAAAAGAAGCTACTGTTAAGTATACCAGATCCGTTTAGGGTAAAGTGTATCATGGAGGGTTTGCTACAAGGTAGGACTTTTCACAAACCATGGCCGTATAAGAAGAGGTCTGGAAACTCGCCTATCTACTAATGTATTTTGCTTGACCCCCTTGTTGTTTGGCTGTAGTTCGTCAAGTTACCGAGAATGTCGTGCTTTTTGGCGCTGTAATTCGGGCGATCGGACTCAAACTCCGCCCACTTTTTTCCATTGTTAAATTTATTAAGTAAATAAAGATTGCTGGCGGCTTTTCTTAAATTTGTGAGCGAAGAAAGTGTTTCATAAATTGATAAAAAAAATACGTTTTGATAAATTGTTTATCTTAGCGGAAAGGAAGTGGGCGGAGTTTAGTCCGACCGCCGTAACACCAGCGCCAATAAAACACAATATTCTCGGTAACTTGGTGAACTACAGCCAAACAACAAGGGGGTCAAATATCCAGGCGAGTGTCCAGACCTGTGCTTCTACGACCGTGTCACAAACCAAAATTGTTACTGCTCATGTATATGTTTGCCATTTTTGTACCTTTGTTTCGAAAATATGAGAAAATTTTGCGTAGAAATAACAGCGTTGTGCGAAAATGACGGTAAACACACAGTAACGAAAATATTTTCTGTTTGTACATTCTCGCACTTTCATCAAGTGACTCGTATGAGAAAGGTTATTCCATAGGAGTTTTTTTTATTTTCCGTTTTATGTATTTCTTTATTGAATAATACAAACATTGGTTTTAAGCATTTGTAATCTGTACTGTTCTCCATGCAAACACAATATTAGGCTGACTGAAAAAGTCCCTCACAAATACTACTTTAATCGCATTTAACCTTCACAAAAATATTGCTTTTACATACCTAACCTAAATGCAAAGACAATAACATAATCTCAGATACGAACAACAACAACAAACAATAATGTCAGAAAAGACGATCGAATATTGCAGGGTGCGTTCCTATATTCATTCTGCGTACTATCCAATGGAAGAAAAGTGGTGCTATGTTGCCATATTTACACTTCAAGTGGACGTGGAAGCGCTTTCAGCTGGCAAGCTTCCGAAAGTCGTTTATAGGATGCGAGTAGTTGGAAAGCTGCCAGGTAAATGTCTGCTAACAGCGCTTTCGAAAGCCGTTTATAGATACGGCCCTTAGTCATTTTCTATTTTTTTTTTTGTTACCGGTAGAAAATAAGCTTTAATGAGAGGTGGAGGATCTGTACTGGATGCACATGCTTATAACATCGCTCAAATGGTACTCCTCGACATTATTCGCTTGCCTTATTACATAACAGGTACGCTGACCGCGAAGATACAGTCCTACAGTACTTCTGTTTATTTGTACAGCCACCAAATAAATAGTTTCAGTATACTTATCAGGTCTTGTGACTATAAAGCAGGGGTGCGCAAGTATTCGAGAAGTCGGATAGTTACGAACAGCATTTTGTGAACTATTCTCTTTCGTGGTACGAACAACACCAAGCGAAAATTCGCGTCTTCATATCTCAGGGTGACTATCAGTCGTGACATCCCAAGTGGGAGTTGTATTTTTGGCATCTCTATCTAACGTACGTTTCACAATGTTCACTAGAAATAAAGTTCAAATTTGACCGTTTACCATGGCAGATAGACATTCTAAGATCATGTTCGGTAATTTTACAGTGATTTTGAAAATATTTTTAAAGGAAGATAATTTTCATTCATATCACTTTGTCATAGTTGGTACCTGTTTTTATTGGTAACAATAAACCTCACAAGTTTTTTTTTCGTACAAAGTAAACCCAGTTTCGTTACGAAAATAAGCCAATATCAAGTAAAATATTTTTTTACGAACGGACAAGGCATTATTTCTCCAAACTTCTAAATATAATTGTACATAGTTTAACTGGTTTTTGTCACGAACTTTTTCACGACATTCCGTTAAAAAGCTTGAATTTGGCACCAATTAAAAAAAAAAAAACCTACCTAGTATGGCCTTTAAGCCTCGTTGTTTACACAAAAATTAAACCGAATCCTTCGCTCTTTGACACAGTGGTAGCTTGTTATTGGGCAGCCATTGCTTACACGTGACCTCATAAACCAATCACTGGCATTTTTACTAGCGCGTTTACCGTCAATCCAATGTTAATTATCGAGCGCTCTGAACTAGTGCACTTATGTTTTGTTCTAACTTCACACGTGCGAAACGAAGCCAATTTACTGGAAATTAAAACCGAGCAAGGTAATTAATGTGCAGTTATGAAACAAATTATCTTCCACTGGAATAAATTGAGCATCAATTACCGGCTTCATTCATTTAACGTTTGTATTTGCATGTCAAAGTAAACAGGCTATATCTGTGGGGAAAAAAGTGTAATTTTCGCTTGTTAGTCGCTGCTAATGTAGCTGGGGTCATTATTTAATGTTCAAATGAGTTTTTTATGAGTTGTTTTGTAATTAACACACTAGCAATCAGCGGAGACTCTTAATTCCAGATAAACACACATTGTTTCTTACTAAGGATTTCTCCACGTACAGCATTCATTCATGGAATTTAGTTTGAGAAGTGTTTAAATCACTTATCAATAGAAGGATTTTTAAAAACTCTTGCAAATAAAATGTGTTAAAAATTAATTAATTTTTTTTTAATCTGTAAAGAAGTATTAATATGAAAAGGATATTTTTTAATATATTAGCTCATCACTTCAGTAAGTTGTAAATTTTAAAAAATACATTCTAGTTATTGACCTTAGGTAAATTTTATCAATGTTTCTCAAATGACAATCTTCTAGAAATTTCAGGAAGTAAATTTATTGTTTGAAACCGTTATTTTCGAAATATATTCATTACAAAGAACCAAGCACTGAAATATAGTGTTGCAAAGGACAAGGCACCGTAAACAATAGTCAATGGGCGTTCAAATGTTGTATTATTTTATTTTTGAGGAAATGTCTGTGTAAAGTAGGCCTGCTGGACAAATATTGTTATCTTTGTTTATAGATTTTGTAAAATGAAATTAAAATTTGTAAAGCAATTTAAAATTCTTTACTTGGAAAAAATGGAAAAAAATGGGGGGGGGGGCGGGTCCGCCAAACTACCTGCCCCTCAAGTGGAGAGCTTGTATCGCCACTGCTCAGACGCAGGTACACGCACCACGGAAGCTACCTGCCTTGGGGCGTTAGTGCGTGCAAAATATGTAGTGACCACTGTAATTACCCGTTTGAAGTTGCGTGTACAAATAACAAAACTGCTGGTGTATTTATTAAGCGTTAGTGACGACTTGGAGAAGTTAATGAACACTTTCAGAATGTCCGCTACATAACATTTAATGTGTCATATATTCAAAGACGAAATAATGAAAATAAAAGCTTCACTTAATATCTTGATTTTCTTACATTACAGATTTGACTTGTCGCTAACGGCCTAGAGATAAACTGTTTTCTATCTAAATGTTTAATTTTTGTGACAAAATTATTTCATAGTTATTTTACAATCTCGGCGGGAAGCAATTTGAAAATTTATTCCGTATACTGTTATCTAGCTATTTTATTACCGTTACAAAAATACAAAAAATTAATACTTTGTCGTTTGAACTTGCTGTAAAAAATATGTTCTACGGATATTAACCTAAAATAAATCATAACAACGCATGCAGCATATTTTAAATGTCTTACTACATTAAATGTGCACCAATCTTCCTAACAAAGAGTACGATCTTGGAGTGCTGTGGAACAACTGTGAGATGTGCAGTACTCACCTTGAGTGGAAGTTCTGGCCACTTGGCCTTCCTGGCCGTGTATCGCTCCTCAAAGTTGGCGTCCCAGTACTCCCGGCTCTTCATCCAGTACGGCTGAAATAACAATACATCGCATATCAGAGCCACCACTGTGCGTAGTTAGAAGCATTGTAGTGTGGCAGGGGGGGGGCAGACTGCCCTGGGCAATGGGTTAGAGGGGGCGCTGAAATGTAATTTCTCTGCGCACCATAAAAATTAATTCTTCTAAATTATTAAAACTTCCTTTACATTAAACCATTACCCATCTGGGGTATTTATATGCACCACATAATATGAACATATTTCTAATATGCTTCTCTATTGCACATGCGACTGCCTCACAATAAATATTACATTATATTATATAAGATGATAAATAGTAACGACAGGTTTAATGTATTTCAACTAAAATCTTATAATGTTATTTAGGCGAGCGTTATTACTGTTGGGTTGATTGGACTGGCGGGAAAGGGGGGGGGGGAGGAATGGAGAGGGGGACAAATCACAATTCTTGTCCCTGACAAAGGAAAGCCTAGATTCGTCCCTGGCTGGGAGACATGATTATGAATAATTTAATTTTTTTTTACAAATTCGATAAAACACACGTAAAGGGCGCGTGTGTAAGTGAGAGATGTTATAGTCAATTAATTAAATATCGTGTAAGTAGGATATCTTATGTCCGGGATATGGCAGCCCAACTACAGATCTTATTACTGGGAGCTCGTAGACAACCAGCGTACCTCGAAGGATGACACGAAATGAGGCCCTACGATGGAGAAGTTACGGAGTGAGAGCGGTGGAAAACTGGAGATCCCAGTGACATCATCTGGCACGATTCCCACATCATACGAAAATCCGGGGACCGACCACTCTGGAATCCCCGATCGCCTTAGCGGGAGGCGAGTGGTCTGTCCACTTGGCCGCCACGGCCCCTATCATAGTCAATGACTTGTCATATTGAACTATTTGCCCCTTCCTCGCATCCGAAATCGGGTCCATTCTCCATTCAGGTGAGAAACTCTGCCACAGGTTGCAGAAACATTTTCTTTATCTAGCTAGAATAATTATTGACGCCCGAGAATTTTTTAGTTTTACGATTTTTTGTTAATTATGTACTTGTAATATTTATAATTGAAGCTATCCATTCCAAAAAAAGCTGAACTCTACTTCTGAATGCAAATTACATTATTTACAGCAGTTATAAAATCTTCCTAAAGTTCTAAATAATTACAAATGCACGCTGCCAAACCTTTTACATAAAGTTCAGAAATTTTATTAAGAGTTCACTTATTCTGACTCAGGACGTGTTCGAAAATTAAGTTACGGAGTTTCGGAATGGGAAGCCATGGTCTTCAAAATGTACTCCAGTACGAAACAATGAATAAAAAAAAACAAAAGTTTAATGCAATGGCGGTGCAGCTAAGTCGCTTCAGCCACCTGGAAATACAACAGCAGTTTTGTTGCTATAACATCGTAACTCCAAGAGATACCTACTCCATTCTTGCACCTAACCTCTCCCTCTGTTATGTAGGTGTGATGGCAATTTAAACAATAATAAGAAAACAAAACTAGAGCTGTAATTTCCAGACCTGCAATTGCAGACGTACTTAAATCGAACTGCAATGTTATTTTTCCCGACGGTTCAGAATACATTAACTATCTATAATTTAAAGTGCATGCCATCGTTGAAATATCCATATGATGCAGTCGAGAAACAGTAATTAAAGGCTTGTTCTTTAGCCACGATGCTTACTAAAAAATATTACTAGGGAATTATTCGACACAAGCGTACATTGAACTTTTCAGTCGATTTCTTGCATTTAAATTATAATCATGAGACTTACGAGATCTCCACTAGCAAGTTCAGTTCTGAAAAATAACTTGAATAATGCAACTGATTCTGCGAAATACATTTAAAATTAAATTTTTTAACCACCGGCGTAAAAAGACGGGTGTTATAAGTTTGACGTGTCTGTCTGTGGCATTGTAGCTTCTTAATGGACCGATTTTTATGAGTTTTTTTTTGTTTGGAAGCTGACTTGATCGAGAATGTTCTTAGCTATGATTCAAGGAAAACTGTTCAGCCGTTCGAAGATCATCAGCTCTTTTATAGTTTTTTTTTTTTTTTTTTTTTTTTTTTTTTTAGTGAAAGCAATTCCACTGGTCTGGTCGATTTGAACTTTAGAAACATGGGAGAAGTTTTTTTTTTTTTAGTTTGTGTTTCAAATAGAGTTCATTACCTTAATTACTACTGTTAAATTATTTCAGTATTAAACGCGGTTATTATTAATTTAAAACAGGGCATTTGTGTACCTTAAAGGAAACCTTGTTTACAATTATTATGGTATTGTGCAGTTATGCTTTGTATTTTTACCTATTTATACTTACAATTTAACAGATGTTTCATTACTTTGAAGGGTAATAAATAGGAAATATGTGTGCGCTGAAGTAAGGAATTATCAGGAATGAACACTAAAATGTACTTGGACAGTTATGAAATTTCGCGCAAATAACTATTCTAGAGCCTAGATAAGAAGGGAGAATTGTTATTATGTTTTGCTTAATGACAGCGCAGCGGAAAGAATATTTTATGCTCTCGCATTTCCGACTTAAAATTAATTTGTACATGCTAATGACTCACTACAGGAAGAGCATCAAAATTTGGGTATACAAAGATAGTTTGTTTTAAAAACTATTTTTATTTCAAAACAAATATGTTTACGATTATATACAGTATAAACAACTGGCATTGTGTTAACGTAACATGTCATTTAACGGATTTATTTTACGCTTAACGAGAACTTGAATACAGCTTTGCCAATAAAGTCTAATTAAAACCAAACACGACAGAGAAATTAGACTTAAGCTATGCTTAAATTAAAGCTGTTAAAGTCAAGAAAATACACTTAATACGGTGCTCATCAAAACAGAGTCTTATAAATTCTACTTACTGCGTTTTCTTAAATTGAACTTATGTAAATCTTGTGCTTCATACACAGAAATGAACACCAGACAAGATTCCATGCGAAGTTGTTCAAATTCAAAAGATTATATCAGCATTGAAATAAAAATCTTTAAAAAGCACCGGGAAACGAAGAGCGCCCTTTAATGATCGTAACTGAAGGAAAAGAAATCCAGGAAGGAAAGTAGGTTAATTAGTTCTTTAAGTGACTTCTTGTTGGGATTTTATATATCTCAAGGTTTTTTTATTTGAGCCAATAAAACGAGAGCAAGAACTGAAAAGTACAGACTGGTTTTTTATTTATACAACGTGACGACAAAATGTCGACGCTGTGCCCCGCCTCGAGCAGGGTCAACATGGCTGAGGGAAGGTAGGGGTAAATGTGGTGACAGTGGATTTTATCGTGGAACAAGTTTTCCGAAAATCATTACCGGAAATATTTCTCAGTTTTGCCCTTACTGTAAAACTAGAGATCTGAAAAATTCGCGTTTTCATTTGGGCACTAGCTAGAATTCCAACAACTGTATGTTTGTCACTTTCGCAATTGTTCTATGACTTTACACCTTCTGGAAGTCTCTGAGTCAATAATTAAAATGTAACTAATATAGACCTTACTAGCTGCCCCGACAAACATTGTTTTGTCACATAAATAACTTATTATTAGAGACACTGGAAAATCGCGGGAATAGTTCACTATTTGCTAGGTTCCAACATGCTGTATATATATATAAAACACTGAATGTTTCGTACAGACATTGGCTATGGTTTATTTGGAGCATTGTTTCTCTCTTCAACAGGCCCAGTTAGAACTACACAGCTAGGACACACAGCGTGTGTGATTTGTCCCAAAACTGTTCACACGTGCCACGGTTAATATACTATAGTTTATTGGAAACTATGCTAAACATTTTCGCGATTTTTCAGTGTCTCTACTTATTGTAAGTGTGTAAGGACGTGGTATATAAGTGGAAGAGGTCTAATAATAAATAAATAATAATAATACAGCAGCGACACCTGGTGGGGGGGGGGGGTTGTTGTAAATCTCGGTGCAGAATCTTTTGAAAGGGTGTAGGTATAAAACGTCATCAAATACCTCATACAGGCGCGTTGTCGACGAGAAAACGTCACGCCAGTTCTGTGACTTGCGTTTAGAGGCTAAAGTGAGATGTGATGCTCATATTATCACGTCCTTACCGCGAATATGTCAGTCCTAATGGAAAACATGCAATGAGCATCATTAATGCCAAGTTTGTATTGACGCTGCAAACATTCATCACAAACCTAGCACGTTTACTGTAGGTTATACAAAATATTATTTATGTAGACCTTACTGTATTGATTTGTGTTAAGTTATACCATTTCATCCAAGGTTTTGGGTTATTTTTTAAACGAAAATGAAATATTAAATATTGCTCGAGAATTAAGGCACAGGTAAATGTGAGCTACCTTTGTATTAATATATGCTAGATTAGTTTCTACCAGTCACTCGCATTTGACGAGACTGAAATAAGTATATTTTCCTGTACTAGCACATTATAAATTGGAACTAGTTGATATTCACTAATATTTCAGTGGTATTAACATATTCTGGATGGAACAGACTGAACTAACTGAACCAGTAAAAAACCACTGGAAAATATGAGAATGAATTTATTCTTGTTCACATTTACAATGTTGGCACTATAAATCGTAATAAGTGAATATTCGCTGATTGGCCGTGATTTTTCACTGCTTCAATTCCGGAATCTGTGAAAACCACTGGAATATTAGTGAACATTCGCTAATTCTGATTTAGAGTGTACAGCAAATGTCTGGACTCGAAATGGAAATCTTTGTTCGGGGAATATTCACGTGCGCAGAAAGGGACCGGATGTCGGGGTGGTGGAGGAGACAAATGGAAAGAGAACCTTCAGCGTGGACGTTGAAATACGGCGGAATTGAAATTGGACACGGCGCAATTAACGTGTCGCCGCGAACAAATAAGCTCCCGGGTGGAAAATTAAACAGTACACGGGCCCCATGCACTCGGAATATCGGGCAATTAGTACCGGTGCGCGCTAAACTCTGCGGGGCGCGAACTGTAACTACATGATGAAATGTCGGCCGCAGTTTAAATTACGTTATCATTCTCCGGGGGGATTTTTGCAGCAATCACGTGAGCGCGCTAGATAATTACACGCTGCGTCAGCATTAGCGTGTTAGGCCTGCCCGGGAACCAGTAATTAAACATTAACATCGTCGTTCGTTCCGCGTGCCCGATACATCAGAGGTAATGAAACACAGCCAGCAAATAGTAGACATTCAGAAGTGATAACAATAATAGGACAGCTGCATATTTACAAATAATACTTTCCAAAACACAAAAATGCCCGAAATGGATATGATTCAGTAAGATACAGGATTAAAAAAAAAACATAACACACACCCCGCGAATCCTGGGCTAAATTTAATTAGTTGCAAAATTGTGTACACTATTTTACACGGACAATGTGGCAGCGGTCTTGTTGCGGAGTTTTGAAGTGATTTCGAAAATATATTTTTATTGCTACCTAATACTCATATCAAAATTTTGCTGCACAGTTTTGACACTTATATGTTATAATTTGTAGCTGAAATTTTTTTGTAGAATTATACTGAACGGTTCTTTAGATTTCATTACCCAAAGTACCACGTTTTTCGTCGTGAAAATAAGCAAAAATGAAGGAAATTACTTTTCTGCTGGCGAATGGTACATTATTTTAAAAAACACGTCACCAGTATTGTGCATCGTGTGATTGCACATTGACTCAATTTTTTTCAAAACTTTTGATTAAAAAATGTTTTAGTTATTGGCACCAGTCTGAAAAAAACTCTGGAAAAAGCCCTTAACGCGGAGATAGTCCCCTCTTGCGGTATACAGGTGTCTTATTTATCTTACTACTGTCGTAATCACGGGGGTAGCATAAGGTCGGAATGATGGCGAGGGGAGTGAAGCCAAGAGGGGGAGAGGTAGCCACCAAATTAGTCAGCCGCCATACTGATTTAACCTCAAAAGTACACATCAGACTGTTATTTTTAAGGTAAATGAATGTATTACGCTCTTTAGTTGACGTTTTAGGTTGAAAACTCTATATTTTAGACCTGTTTACACGCCTCCTAATTAATAGTACCTCAATTTTTTTTTAGTTAGTCGGCCATTTTGCTTACAGCCACACCAAGCGTTTGTTTGGTTACACTCCTGGTGACATGCTCCATCTGGACCCTTCTAACATCTCTGGTCGTAACAATCATATTATGGGCGCAGGTTCAAATGGCAAGCAGTCCAAACATGATTTCTACGTTTACTGAACGTTAACATACATAAAATAATACCTGGAACTGGAGTGCAAGAGGGGACTTTCTCCGTGTTGTGTTGCCATGTTGTGCATAAAAAATGTTGTATTACGTTTTGCCACGTTCATTTTCACCTCCACTGATGTAGCCCGGGATTCGTGGTGTGCTTATCACGTGGTTTTTGTGGACTTCCTGCGTATGTGTGTTTGTATCTCGGAGAGAATTTGCAGATTTTGTACGAATGAGACGAACAAAATCGATTGTAAATCCTTAACTATTACTGATATATTTTTTCTCTCGGAATTAATATTATCGTAGTGTTTAACACAGGGCTTGACTACGTGTTGTATTATTAAAGGTAATATACCTCTGTGGGTTTAGTTAAACGTCACATCCTTCACCCCAAGACAATATAATTTTTACTTCATTCTATATCATTTCCATGGAGATATAAAAAACGGCTACAAGCGCAGTGTTCATAGTTTTGCGCGCATAAGCACTACAACTAATCTGCTTGAACTCCCTAAGAAAGGCGAATAAATTACGTTAAAATATCACGAACTGTTACACCCTTGTCTACGTTGACTGAAAACCAGACGCGACAGAAAATAAATACACTTAAGCACCAGGGCTAACAAAACGAATGAACCGATTTTGATTTAGTTCTTTCTTGTTTGAAAGGTGAGTTGATCGAGAATTTTCTTAGCTATGATTCAAGGAAATCTGTTCAGACGTTTAAAGATGATCAGAATTTTTCTAGTTTTTTTTTTTTTTGTGAATGTGGGCAATTCTACTGGTCTGATCGATTTGAAATATATTATCCTGTGAGGCGGTTTTTTTTTAAATTTACGCCTTAACTTGTTTGGTGGTGTTAGAATCATGTTGCACTGAAAGAATAGTATTGTTGTAGGTGCCATGCTTGTGTTAAAGTAGTGACAAACAGTCCAGTTAGGTTGTCCTTACTATCTACATTGTTCCTGTAACAACCTGTTCAGTAGAAGTAACAATGTGTTCTTAAAACAAAGATGCTGTTACCTCCTTCTACAAATAGTGTTGTTGCTTCTACAGAAAATACTGCTATAGGAAAAATCAAGGTAGTAACGGAAGCCTAACTGGACTGTTGACACTATTTTAACAGAAGTAAGGTACCTACAACAGTACTATTCTTTCAGTGTAACCTGAGAGTGCCACAGTGACACTTCTCAGAGTAGAAATATTCAAAGTGTAAAACAAGCGTATTGTGAGTTTATCTATTATTGTTAGGGACACTGGAAAATCGCGAAAATATTTAACATAGTCTCCAATAAACTGTAATATTTCAATCGTGACATGTGTGAACAGTTTTTTTGGCAAATCACACACGTTCTGTGTTAAAACTGTGCAGTTCTAATTGGGTCTGCTGAAGAAGAACACAGTGCTTCATATAAAGGAGAGCCAATACAGGTGCACAACCTTCAGTGTTATACATAGCATGTTGGAGCCTAGCAAACAATCAACTATTCCCGCTATTTACCAGTGTCTCTAATTATTGTGCATTGTGACATAATTTGGTTTGGATATGTTAAGAAAAATCGGCTCGAGTACAACGGTGGCGAAGAAAAAACATTTTTCAGGCGCGCAATATGACGTTAGCATACTTAATTTATTAAAAAAAACACTAAAACATACAGGAAGTCGTTATTGAACGAATGTGAACTGACGTGAGTCATGCCACATTTAACAAGAAGCAAAAAAGAAATAATAAACTTGTAGGTCTTTGATATCACAAGTGCTCAGCTCCATAGACGTACATGCCCCAGAAAATGTTACCTATAAGAAATTAAATTGTGCGCGTTGAAACTATTTGGCGTGAATCTAAACATAAATATTGCTGTTCGTGCTTTAAATTATTGCAAAATTTTTCTGCATCGTCCCTCCATCTCTTACCGACCATCACACACCTCCAAACAAAAAAATGTTCAACCTGTGCTCAGCACTGATTAGAGTGTGGTTCCAAGTCCACTATAATTTAGAAATCTTGTCATCTCTAAACTTTCTCCTGTGCATAACTGTGTTACGCGAAGCCAAAACTTCTCGTCTTCAAAAATGAAGTGAAGGGAAGTTAAAGCAAATGGGATTTATAAAAGATGATATCGGTAGGAATGACGGGAAGTGTAAAAGAACTTCTGAAGAGAACAGTTTGGCAGACTCTGTAGAATGATAGTGTGAAACTAGACCAGAATATAAAACGCGGTGGCGAAATTACTGAAGAAAAAAATTCTTAATTAAGGGTAACAGGATTCATATAACTTCATGTTTACGAAAGAGATAAAAATTTATGCTGATATTATCAGAAATTATAAAAGTAAGTAAATAAATAAATATATATGTATATCTACGGAAAAAGAAAAGAAACTCTGCTGATATGAGATTAACTAAAAAAAATTACTAAACGACACAAGTTAATGTGACAGAATAAAAGGCAATACGAATACATAGAAAAAAAATAGGATTGTTCGTGTATTTATTAAAATGAAAAAAAAAAAAAAATATTCGAGAAGTTGAGACGGTAGAAGAAAATAACAAGAATAAAACGTATAAAAGCAAAATTTTAAAAACAAAAGCCTGCCTACAGAGTCCTATGTGATAAACAGAGAAACAGTAAGTATATCAAAATTATTGACGGGGAAATACTAATAAATATTTGATTGCAGAAAAATTATCTTGTTGAATTTCGATGCAATTCAATCCTGATTGAACACTACAGTACGGCTGGGAGGATAGGATGTAATAGCTGCAAAAGAAAAAAATATACAATTTTGTATAAGTTGTAACGGAATAGCAAAGTATAGAAAAAATTGCGCATTTATCAGTTGAAGGTAACAAACAACGTGGCACGCTGTAATTATTTAATCGAATTATTTATTGGTTACAAAAATAGAAACTTCGGTCGAGGAATATAATGCTTGCTGTGTGAAATAAACTTTGCTCCTTGCATTCTGCACATTTAGATAAATTGTAAGAGGTGAAGAACAAAGCAATAGGCTACTATGTGAATTACAAACGAAAATAGCATTATTTGAATAAGATAGAGGAATATGACTTGGTAAAGCAATGGTCAGATAGTCTACTGTTATTAGGCGAGTAAAGATTGACTATGGAATGAAAATATGTAAAAATTAAAATGCAACTCACGTTTTAAGTGTTTATATTATTTAAAGCAAGATTTGTAACAAAACACTCCGAAGAAATAAACTGAACTGTTTGATTTGAATATAAACATTGCGAGTGAGTATTGCCGTGTTGCAGAAAAAACTGCAATAAAAAGAAAATAATTTTAACCGAATGCAGAAATCGTTCATAGATCGCACTTCAAAAGGAAAATGTATTTTTCTGTGGAAAAAAATGTTACTGTACAGGCAAAGGATCGCAACACGTATCGGAAAATAAATACGGCAGCATGGATCTACACTTTTGTGGGTTGTCAGAACGCAAGTATCTATTTCTAACAGTTATAACTTTTGTTTTCGCTGAGAGTAGGTAGATAAGAATGATTTAACCTCTAATCTACGAGACGGAACCAATAACCCTCATCATTTATGAGAAGGGAACTCGTGTAAAGTACCACTCCAGCCTACGAGATTTCAGTAAACCACAGAAAACCGACATTAGGATGGTGGTACCAGGAATCGAACCGGATCACCCCACACGCGTGTTGAGTGTGTCACCACAGACTAAATAGTAATACAGACGTGAAATGGCGTGGCGGCTCGTTTGATACGGGCGAACTTGGCCGCTTATTGGCTGCCCGAGGTTGCTGATATCAGCCCCGTGTATGTTTGGCTCCTGCATGTTACGACAGGTTTCCTATTGGCCTGGCTGCCGGCTAGCAGGGTAGCCGCCTTACGCTGATTGGCGGTAGGTGTCTCCGCCATCTTCCTGGCCAGGGAAGCCATTTTGCTGGCGTGTGTGGCTGAGTTCGCTGTCCTACCTGCTGTTTCACTTCTGTATGCCTAAATATTCTGTGGTATCACTGCGCTATTTAGTCCGGTATTTTCGCCGAAAATAAACAAGTTGAAATAATCATTTGCGCATGGCACAATTTAAGTGAATAGGTGTGCATATCTATATATTTTACACAATGGAAAAGTAAGCGTAGTAGCAAATTGTACCAAGCAAAAAAAAAAAATATTTTAATTTGTGGGGACAGGAGTTAATAATTTCAAATTTTCACTTCCTCATCCTTTGGCAGTTTTAAGGATTTAAACAGCTATGCCAGCAATAAGCTGGGTTAAAAATATTGTTTTCATATTACTACACTGTTAAAGTGTGTAATTAATGAACGAAATTTACGCACACCTACTTCTCGGGTGTAACCAATTTTTGGTGTCGACATGAAATGTTTAGGGCCGCGAGAAGATTTTTGTACGGTTTCAGTTCCATATCTACTTCTCTGCTTCACGGTCAGTGTGTAGAAGTTTTTACACCATTTATCTTACAGTTATACCGGCAAATCACAGACATATTATGTCACGATAAAGTTATTATAATTGGCGCAATTAAATAAGAGACGTGTCTGAACATAGACAAGCTGCCAATAACAATGAAGGAGAGGTACCGATGTGCATGTTAGACACTGAAACAAATGGTGCAAAAATATTTCCGCGACAAACTAATGGCCCTAGACATGTTACATACTACTTTTTTTATTAATTAAACCTATAACTTAAAAAGTATCCCCGTAGTTACCGATTGTTAAGTTGCTATATAAAGTCCCTTCTTGTAAAGCTCCTGTAATAAAAATTGCGTCGAACTAGTTCCCATGGGCAGAGATGGGAAAAATTCCCGGGTTCGCCGACTTGTAGGTTAGCCTTCGACAATATCTGTGTATTCAAGCAGAAAACAGCTGTTAGTTGGCTGCCCGCTGACACAGTAAAATGGGCCCGGAATTAGTTACATTCTTATTATTGGCTCATCGACTTCAAGACGGTGTCAAATAAGTCAACGGCCAATTGTGAAAGTAGCACGAACTTATAGTTGCTGGGATTCTAGCCTGTGTCTGAAAGAAAACGCGAATTTTTCAGGTCTCTACCCATAGGTTGCACTGTCAAAATAAATTACTCACTTCAGGCTATCGGTTGTGTAGATTTCAGAGCTCAAATATTAGAACTAATAGTCATGCTGGATGAGTGCGACATGTTAACAGTGGTATTTATTGGTTTGTAGCAACGCGATGGTACTGTTTATAAAGTCCAACGATATTGACAACTGTGGTGGGTTTGAACTTTCACCCACCGTTATTTTCCACTCTTCTATGAAGATATATTGGCCCCGCCCATAATGTAGATGTTTGGCTTGTTGGTGGCAAGGAGCGATAAAGGTTAAACTGGTGCGCACAGTACGTATCACATCGTCCTATGTGCTCATGAAGCTATACTGGCAACCAATGTTTCCGTCGTACCGCAGGACCTACGAGTACAGATTATGTTTTATCGCGAAATGTTTTTGTGCCAGCATTTCATTGAAAACACTGTAGTTACTGCCACATATATGATTGGGTGATATACGTCTGACACACTGTAGCTGTCTGCACACTGAAAGAAAATATTGTTGTAGGTACCATAATTTTGTTAAAATAGTGACAACATTCCAGTTTGTTTGCCGTTACTATCTGCATTGTTACTATAACAATCTGTTATGTAGAAGTTACAATATTATCTGTAAAAGAAAGATGCTGTTTACTCCTTTTACAGAACAGATTGTCACTTATACAGAACAGATTGTTATGGGAACAATGCAGATAGTAACGACAACCAAACTGGAATGTTGTCCCTATATTAACAAAAGTATGGTACCTACAACAATACTTTTCTTTCAGTGCAGGCCAACAACGGGCATAAAATATTACAATAGTGTGATTCCTATTGGCTCAGTCAAATAGGGTAACAGTTCCACGTACAAGGAAAAGCCAGTGAATTTTAATAAGCTGAACGTACGTTAAAATCCAGTTGATAGTCAAATTTTCCCGCGATAAACCATCATCTCTACCTAAGAGTAGAGGTACGTCAATTTCGCAAATACATTCCAGGTCAGGTTGAACGCCAAAAATATATACTTCACAATCACGTGTGTGATTAGTTGGCGGCTGTCACGAAACGCATTTGACTACTGCAAGCCAGCAGTAAATAAGGAAATGATTCATAGAGCTATCGCTTGTAATGTTGTAAGCCAATGAATAATCGACTGTATCCAGAGCGTGTACAGGACTGAGCAATCTAAGCTACTGCCAGATGAATCTGCATTGTATTATCTAAATTTCCTCTTCGGCAAAGAATATGACTAGTCTAGGTAAACTGCTTGACATAATTAATTATGGAGTATTTCATTAATTTTAATGCAAAATCATTGCAAGGGAATTATAGGTTGTCTTTCAAGAATTATCTTGCAGTGATTCTGCATGACAAATTAATAAAAGATTCCGTTATTATTTATGTCAAGCAGTTTATAAAGAATATTTAACATACTTCGTTGAAGAAAAATTTTGACAGTACATTTTGAATAAGTGTTATGGATCAAAAATTGAAAATACAATAAAATTGTCAAACACTCCTGCTTAAGGGCTTGGGCCGTAGTTTATACATGTTTAACGGTAACGTGTTTTTACAACATAAACAGAAGCCGATATCGTAAAATCGCTCTGTAACTTTGTTGTAACTGGTTCTAACTACATGCTCTGATTTTGTCGAGACAGAATACAGTATGATGGTAGGTAATTAATTAATTAATGAAATTTCCTTATAATTGATCAATTAGCAAAAATATTAATACCGTTAGTCTCGAAAAACTACATTACATAGTAAAATCAACTTAACGATATCGGCTATCTTCTGGGTTTAAAAAAATAACTTTCTTGTAAGCCGAGAAACTCGGGCCTATGCGCCTACCTGCGCGTTAAGGGCGAGGTTCACCTCAGTTCTTAACGTCTTTTTTTATTTTTATATTTGTACCAGATATTTTTTTCTTATTTTGGACAGAAATTGTGACTAAATAAATCTTCCTCTTCGAAAATTGTTGTATCTGCAATAGTTTTCGCGTAATGAGTCGTTAACATCAAAATTTTCATTTTACGGTTTTATGTACGCCACTAAAACCAACTGTCATACCAAACCGAAAAAATTCACAGTGTATAACAATGTTGTAGGCTAGAATTTGACATATATGTAAACAAAAATAAATACATTTTTGTACTTTAAAAAATGTATTTTTAAATTTTTTATTTTAAAAATTTACATTATTTATAAAATACAAAAATATTTCATTTGTTGTTTTTATATGTGTCATTTCACAAGCAAAATAATATTTTGTGAACGAACGTTGTATAATATATTGCAAACGCCTACATACAATTGTGCAGTGTATGACTGTTCTTGATTTTGAACTATTTCGAATTATTCCGTTAAAAAAAGTTTTATTTTCCTGAGATTTTTGTATCAATGTAAAAAAAACTTATCATGGCCTTAATTTATGTTCATAGTATTGAAAGCAGACTCCAAGAAAGCTGAACTCTGTGGATTCAACGTGATGTGTGTGAACACTGAATTATCATCACTTCTGTATGGGCCCGTTACGACAGCAGAATGACTTGAAATACGTATGTTTACGCAGAGTTATGTATTTGCGGTTTAATTAACGTCCAGGAAAGCCGCGCAGAGTCTTGGCTCTTGTTCTGGAAACTTGACGCGCGGAATGAGATCTGTCAGAAGCACTCCGTTAGTTCCCTCGTCCTTCCAAGCTCTACGTCGGCGGGTATAAACTGGATAGCACTCGTGGTTCGGTGATAAATAGTTCTATACCGTCGTCTTCAAGCCCCTCTGTGGAGGATGAGGAGGGGAGGGTGTGGCGACACAAGAGCCTTCGCCCAGTGCGCGACAGACGAGTGTGGACAGAGATAAGGGCTCGGGGAAGAGCCCCGGGTGACAGCTGTAAGTGACAGCGCCGAAGCAGCTGACCAAATATACCCCGTGGAGAGGCGAGAAGCAGAAGACATACACGTCACTTGAATAAAAGGCGCGCGGCGCGTGGTAATTTTATTTGCGATCGCCATCTTAGCTCGCCGACTTATCTTTGTCGTATCCACGACGTAGCTTGGGCCTCAACGAGAGGACAGACACTGACGACTACCGGGTTTCAAGAGTGGCTAACGCTTTTTTTTTATTTATATCTTCATGGCTAGTTCTTGTAAGAGAAGAACTCACTTACTACATTAACAGTGTTACATTGCTGAAGTCACAATAGCGCGACAGACGCGACGCGAATGGCGAGACGCGACTTAATAAAATTGTCGTTATTGTGAACATGATTACGCATGCCGCGCGCCAAGTACGAAAATAAATTGTTTCTAGCCAGTACGTATTACCATACTATCATACTAACCTCTTCTAAGACAGCCATAGATGTTTATAGGATTTCAATTTTTTTCGCATATTTGTAATATATTTTTTTAATACTCACTGGCATTCCCAGAGTGCGAAAACAGTTACAATTACAAGTTTGTGTATAAATGTTATAATTTGCTTATAACAATAAAAAAACTCTTAAAAATAAATAAATGCAATTTACCACCAACTCACCAATTTCGCCAACATTTAGGCACAATTTTTTTTTTCAATGGCGTATTAAAATACAGAACTTTATGCAATTGTTTCTTCTTTAAACAACAAATGATGGCGAATTCATAGTAATTACTGTACAGTAAAGAATCTAATATTTGATTGGTGACCGGCATAGTTCATAATATTAATTTTTCGTTAGGAAAAAATTGTTCTGTCAATAGAAATAATTTGTAACAATGAAACAGTAATGTTAAACACAAATTTGTATACAACGTGTATGTATCGCGCGTATTAATAATATCTAAGGAAAACATATTTCGCAAGTTGAGTGAACTGCATGTTAGAATATACACTCCAATACTCTTTGTTTACTCTTGCCTGGGCCATTTATCCATCAGCTGCTACTCGCTGGAACAACAGACAATGAGCAAATACACAAGGCTTGAGCACACACATGACTGTGGGTTCTAATATGCAGGTCACTGAACTACCGAAACTTTTCCTTTCCTTACAAATAACATAATGTACACGCTACATCTGAATGAGCGAATATTCACTTATTCACCCTGATAGATGGTGCAGTTTCAATAATTTGAATCAGCGAAACAGTTACTGTTTAATTAGTGAATATTCACTGATCTCCTTTAAGAGTACCAACATCTCACAAGTGTATCAGTAAACATTCGCTTTTTTTTTTAGTTGTTTTCAAATAACAGTTTTCACTTATTGAATCAGTGAAAAATTACTGGAAAATCTGTGGACATTCACTAATTAACTTGTGGAATGTTGGCACTCTTTGTCGGAATCAGTGAAGAGTCGCCGATTTCACAGTAGTTTCTCACTGATTCAGTTTGTTGAAACTGCTCCATGCATCGGCGCGAATCTGAGAGTATTCACTAATTCAGATTTTGAGTGTAAAGAAATACACTTTCTGAAGACGAAAAAAGGAAAATTCTTGTAAAACTACAATAGTTGTTCTGTAAACATACAAAGTAAGTTATAACTTTATAAATTTCTAAGGTGTTATAGCCTTGTATTTGTACTTGCGATAAAGGAACACGAAATTAGAAATATAAATTTTATATTGAAAATCAACTTATTAATTAAATAACTGCTAAACAAATAATACTACAAATCAATTTATTGAGAAAAAAATATTCTCCACCCCTCCCCTTCCCCGCGCATTCTACCCGGTATTCTTGCACTTGGTGACCGCACTTAACATAGGCTTCTGCTTGGTGTTTTTAGTTTGGATATCTTCAAAGTATAGGACAGTGTCTGAATTTTTTTAAATTTTGCAGCACGTCGTATATTCATTAAATTTTTCCAGCAAAATGCATACCAGAGAGGATGTGATTTGCATGTAACTCTACAATTTCCACCAAACCCTTGTTTTTGGTACACTAAGAATTTTTTCAAATAAAGTCCTTTAAACTCTGCAAAAACACAATTGTACAAGGAAAAAGGTTTGTAAAAGTACAAAGAAATACCTTGAAATTTTTACTGACATTTTTTATGTGCACTGCCTCTAACTAAACTGCAAATTTAAATTTGTTGACTGGAACTATTTCTGTTAGCTGAAGGTTCAGTTGATTAGTATTCGGACGATCAATGTTCAACTTTACAACGAAATTATTGAAGGTTTTTGATGCACTATTAATTTTTTTATTAAATAGTATAGTTTAAAATCCGAGCTATCGTTCAATAATATTTGTATACACAGCACTCACCCTGTTTGTTTAAACTTCACAAAGATGACGTAAAAGTGGAAACAAGTGATGTCCTAACTGTGTGAAAGACAAAGAATATTAAGCATTATATGAATAAAACGGAAGAAAATATTACAGGCCAGTTCTTTAAAATGTGTCGTCTCTTGTGATTCTTAATTTAAATTTTAGAATACTTTAAATGAGAAAGTTCTTGTGGATGTTATCTTATTACAGTTCATATTCTATGGAACAACTTAAATTATATCCACAATTTAATTTTTTTCAATAATTAGTGTTTCACTGCATGAAGCGTATTTATAAAACATGAATTTAAAACAAAGGAATATCAGAAATTTTTTACAGCGTGACTGTAAACGAGAGGGAAGTAGTTAGCATTGTTCAGGGTTTCAATATTCCATGCCACAAACCTGTAGGTGTAAATTTTCGAGCGATAAAAAAAAATAAACTGTGGGGTGATTTTTTTCAGTCGTCCTGGTGGTGGAGGCCGTGTTGGCTACCTCATATCAAAGTTCTAAATTCAATAAACTTTCATAGTTCTGAGATTATCCACTTCCTGTTTACGCAACACTTCGGATTTAATGTCGATATATATTTCTGGTTCTAAAAGTGAACACATGTCACATTTACGTAGTCAATTTCGTCATTCATTTGTGACTTAAATAATATCAAGTCAGTGCCAAAATAATCGTCAACTTGTATTAATTGTATTCATAAAGTATACAAGTGCGTAAGTTAATGACATTACTGATCGTCCGTACATAGAAACCTGAACATCGGTTGGCGGGCGTACATTTGGAGCGAGCGACAGCTGGGTGTGTTCTCGTCTGTGAAGAAACGCTGAGGGTGGAAACTAATGGATGTCGTTGGCAGGAGGGGGAGTATCTGTGAGAGGGGGGAGTGGCTAAAAAGGTAAAGAAACCCGTAAACACTCTTCGTCTTTAGCCTTATTTCTAAAAAAAAGTCCCTAAAGAGTTTTAATACAAATATGTATTCACAAAGGATGTATCCAGTTTACTTAAGTTAAATTATTTGTTTAGTTGAAGAATATTTATTTCACTGAAATAATTTTATTTATAATCATACTAATTTTCCAGTATCAAAACTACGACTATATAAATAGAGATATGGCTTTCGTCGTTGCTTCGAAAAAGTTGTACTGCCGTACGTATATTATTCTTTGAGAAATTAGAATAAATAAATCATCTTGAAATACTCATTTATTAAATAAGAGCGCTTCTTAACACTGAACGTTGTTATTCGCTGTAGAATCTCTGAGTGTATCAACTAAACGAAATTATTACTGAAAGAAACATTTGGTAGGAAGTCTTCCCTGCAAAATTATTTTGTAGTGGCCACAATATTTTAGTGATATAAACAAAATAAATGTTTGTGTTGACCGCAAAACAAATTTAGCCGGATAAATACCCACAAAATATTTTGTAGATGCTCACTCCTCATTCTGGAACGGGAATACGTAATTATTTTTTTTTTTACAAAACATCAGAACAAGAATTTAATCAACTGCGAGCGAGATGAAACAGAACCCTCGCCTAGCATTCGGGTGGAGGCTTGTTCGAATCTCGAAATCATTCCAGGCAAATTATGCGATAGTTCTTTTTTTATATAAAGCCTGGCCAGTTCTCTTCCCTTTTCGTCGAGTATCCTTTCCACGGCTGTGAAGCTGTAAAACTGTACCAAATTAAAGTTGTTCGTTATGCTGCTAAACCGTACATTTCATGAATGCAGATGAATATAATGAATGTAGTAAATATTGTTCGAAAGTAAAAATCAAAATGTTTAACCACGCATATGTATTACGTCTGAAATACAATTACAGTTTTGTACTTTCCTACCGTCAGTTTAGTACAGGGGCGTCATTTCAGGTTTTTCTAGGGGGGAGGGCAAGATTTTGTTTTCCGGCGACAGTGACCTCGTTGCATCTTTTTTATTAATTAAGCACGTACAAATTAGAAACTTTAATAACGAAACTTTAGTTTTATGTGCTTAACTTAGCATTATTTATATTAAAAAAATACAAAAAATATATTCATTCACTTAAAATTCTAAATCCAGGGGCGGAATTTGCCCCCCCCCCCCTTGTGGCCTCAAATGACGCCCCTGGTTTAGTAGTTGGCATACATGTAATGGTGCAGTAACTGGCAGGACACCTAACATGGGATTGACAGCGCCTGTGATGTAGGCCACGCACATTACATTGTAGCTGGCTTGGTGGAGACACGTCAAGGCGTACCGTCAGAAAGGGTACTTCGACTATGGGTGTTACAACAAACAACTCAAATTTTCCTTCTGGGGGTAGTTAGTATGGAAATATTTCAACTCGTTAAGAACATAAAACCTCAAGTTTAATTCATCTAGTTATATTTAATTACTACTCGGCTGACTTAATTTACAGGAAAATTGCGACCAGTAAAATATATTCAAACATTCTGCTTAGAAAAGTGGTATTTTAAATCTAGTACGAAAGGCAAGCAGATGATGTTGTAAAAAGTTTTAATTCTCCTAAAAATTACATGTTTTACGTTAGTGTGTTTACTGAAACTTAACTACTTTTGTTCGGCGCTGTCTTAGTCCGAGAACAATGTAAGAAGCAGTAAAACATTTTTAAGTTAGTTCTCTTAAGAAATGTTTAATTTTCCGCCCTATCAGGAGTCTGCAACAAAACAGCTGGTTAAAAGAAAATGTACTCCGGGGAAATTTAACTAGTCATTGTGTCCGGGACGAGACCTTTTGTGTTAGCGATAATAAAAACTCTGGCTTCGTTTTTATTTAAGTTCTTCGTCCCCCCCGACCTTCCACAGCTCATCTTCCCAGCATCCTCTGTGGCTGTAACCAGACACTGAGCTCTGGTTTGCCAATTAACCTGCACGAACTTGGTTCGCTACGGAATGATTTAAAACTTCAACGAGAAAACGAGTCCTACTCTTCTTGATGGTCGAGCACGGATATTATCTCATATATCAGTGATAATTCCAGTTAACGTTGAGCGTTACGTTCAAGTTCGTTAAAGTATAACTTCTTTATCTTTATATTTGTACAGTTCTGTAGATGTGACTAGTGACTTACTATGGAAAACTTTTAGCTTGCAGGGCGCGCGGTCGCCGAATGGTCGTATCACTCATTGGTTAATTTACAACACTTATCTGCCTAAAAAATAATTTTTCTAGACATTAAGATTTTCGAATTTTGTCCAGCTAGCAAAAGCAAATGGACCACTGTGCTCAGTTTGAAATCCTGCAGAATTTAGATTTTCATCACTTTTGGTGTTCTATCTCTGTTGTATCGAAAAGTAATTATTATCCATGATAAAAAAACGTTTAATGTGTTTTCCCAAAGAGCGGGACGGCCGTGTCATTTAATATAATCTGTTGCCTCTCTTGTATAACCAGGTCCGCATTGCTACAGCAATATCTACAATGCAAGTTTACTTTTTCAGTTGCCAACAAAAAAAATATTCGATAAGTAAACTCTTTTGAAAGTCACTAACAGGTCTGACTGTAATGTATGCAAAAACTTACGATTAAAACAAAAGGAAAAAACTGAACTTAAAAAAAATTGGCAGTGGGAAATACTGTTCAGCTTATCACTTTAAGTACTTGTTCTTTTTTTAAAAAAATACCTAATTCTGTTGACACTACAACAGATCTCAGTATTCTTAGCATCATTCTCACGCCTAGCGCTCTCGATATAACTAAAAAGTTCTCATGTAATACTTATATTCTTACATAAATTGACTTAAGTTATTCCGATAGCTAGTAAGCAAAGCATCCACAGTTTTAATATTAAGTCTAAAACAACCAAATATTAAAATGTTTATAATGTTCTTAAAACTTTCCTTGAAACTTAACTAATACGAGAATGAAGTCACCTTATTTTGCAAGACACGTATTTTGACTGCATTTAAAAATACACTTATTTTGTGATATTTTTCCGAGCTGTAAGACTGAAGGATACGTTTATTTAAGAAATACGTCAGTGGCGTTGCCAAGATTTGAACTCTCAACTTATTTGAAGTTTATTAAGCAAATATTATGACCATACGTATGTTCAAATTTCAAAGAAATATAGTTTGTCGTTGACAAAGTTTTTGTTACAATACGTAAAATGACAAATTTACTTTGAAAAAAACACTTAACAATTTTTTTTCAGCAGTCTTTTTTGTCTGATTTTTGTTTTTGTTGACGAGTCTAGAAACACAATAAAATATGTATAGACCTCAGCCGTGGCGTAATAGACTCAGCTATCCGCCCGTAATTCTCGTAGCACATAGATGCTTTACTACATCAGAAAATAAACCAGGATATCTGTTTATTCTTTGACTTCATGTGCATCACTAGGATAGCAAAGAGTTATCTCGTATACTTCAATTTTCGACGGTCATACTTTCCTTTTCAGACTAAGTGCCATGAACGTTTTGCAAACTAAATTCTCTCGTCGTCATTAAAGCCAGATAAATTACAATGGCTTCGGAATAACATATCACAGTAATGTTCTTTTGAAGAATAAATTAACGTGATGTCTAATAGGAATTGAGACATAGTGTGTATTAAGTGAAAACACATTTAACGTTTTATCGCCAACATAAAGTTGAAATTCGAAAAGTGTTTTTTTTTTTTGCGTATAGTAAGAATTCTGAAACACTTCAGTTTTTCTTTAGGTTTAAGATGTATTCAGGAATTTATTTAAACACATTTTAACCATTTCATCCCTTAATGTTGTGAATTTAGAAATATCATATAAATAACTTTAAGGCCTCTCTTTACTTTTGCAGTGGAGCCGAAAATATATTTTTTTTTTAACGCTAATTAATACGTATTCCAAAAATTCATTCTGGCAGTTTTAACACTTATATATCATCGTTTGTATCTCAATTTTTTCTGTTACAATAGACTAAACGAATTTTTGGAAATTTGTCCCTGAAATATCACACATTTTTCGTCAAAATGTGCCAAAATGAAGCAAAATATGTTTTGCTAGCAACATGTACATTATTTTTAAAAACGCTCTGGAAAAATTGTGTATCGTATGACTGTACACACTCAAATTTTTTTCAATGCATTTGGTTAAAAAATGTTCTAGTTATTTGCAATTGTTTGAAATAAGTTAAAGATCATGGCCTTAAGGGGGTGGTTCACCTCAGTTTTCAAAGTCTTTTATTATTTTCATATTTGTACCAGATATTTTTTTTCTGATTTTAGACATAAGTTGTGACTAAATCTTCCTGTTATGAAATTTTTTATATCTCTTATAGTTTTTGCGTAATGAGTCGTAAACGTCAAAATTTGCACTTAACGGTTTTATTCACGCCACTAACACCAACTGTCATACCAAACCGAAAAAAAATTCACAGTGTATGACAATGTTGTAGCATGTTATTTGACACACACAAAAACAAAAAAATATATATAGTTTTGTATTTTAAAAATTATTGAAATTTTTAAATTTTCATTTCAAAATTCAGCACTTTTTATTGAATACAAAAATATGTTAGTATTTGTTTTATATATGTCAAATCATAGCCTACAACATTGTTAAACATTGTGAATTTTTTCGGTTTGGTATGTCAGGTGGTTTTAGTGGCGTGCAAATTTTGACGTTAACGACTCATTACGCAAAAACTATAAGAGATACAAAAATTTACTAAGAGGAAGATTTAATCACAATTTATGTCTAAAATAATAAAAAAATATATCTGGTACAAATATAAAAATTAAAATAGACGTTGAAAACTGAGGTGAACCGCACCCTTGGGCGCGGTCTACCACAATGTTTATCACCATTTATTATTTTTTATTTGTACCAGATATTTTTTTCTAATTTTAGACACAAAATGTGACTAAATTTGGCTCTTATGAAATTTTTTTATCTCTCATAGTTTTCGCCTAATAGCTTGTTAAAGTCATATTTTGCATGTTTCCGTTTTAACGACCACACTAAAACCAACTAATATACCAAACTAAAAAAAATCACAGTACATGAAGACATTACAGGCTACAATGACATACTCATAAAATTAAATAATAAAAATTATTTGAATTTTAAAAAAATGTTGAATCTGAAAATAAAAATTTTAAAAACTCAATAATTTGTTTTAAAATACAAATAAATTTTATTATTTAAGTTTATGAGCATGTCATTGTAGTCTGTAATGTCTTCATGTACTGTGATTTTTTTGAGTTTGGTATATCAGTTGGTTTTAGTGTAATCGTTAAAAAGGAAACATGTAAAATATGACTTTATCAAGCCATTACGCGAAAACTATGAGAGATAAAAAAATTTCATTAGAGCCAAATTTAGTCAAATTTTATGTCTAAAATAAGAAAAAAAATATCTTGTACAAATACAAAATAAAATAATGATGATGAAAATTGCTGTAGACCACGCCCTTACGGCATTTACGTAAGCATCATTTGGAAGGAAAGGGGCATATAGATTTCTCGATGAGTTCGAAATATATTGAGTATAAATCAGAAACATATTTCAAGTCTTTTCGCCCCCTTAGTGATCAAACTTCGAAAAATCCTGAACTTACATATTTGTGTGTGTTCCAGTTAAGTGAAAGTTAATATGATTAACCCGACAGGCTATCATCGTAAGTATTCATCGAAAGCACATTTAATTATTTTAACCCAATTAAGGGCAGTTTAAAAATAATTCTGAAATTAATTTCCGGGTACTTTTGTATATGTATCATTCTGAAGCGAAAAGCATACTGATTGATAAAGTGTGATTCAAAAGGGTTGATCGAAGTAACGATCTAATTACGAAAAATCGTGAAATTTATTTTTATTGATAAATATGAGTGTCCTCTTGAAATGAAAATTAGGAAGATAGCCTGTTGGGTTCGAGCTCTATCGATTATTTTTCGAAAACATATACCCTCCCTTTTCACCACCTTAAGGGTGGATTTCCGAAAATTCCCTTTGTGCTTGCATACGTCTTAAGAGGATCGTATCTTCGAAGTCAAGCGGTTTGGTTGTGTATGTATGTCAGAATTTACCTTTCATGCATAAAACTGTTTGAATGATGCTAACAATGTACGACACACGACAATCTAGGACCAGGATAAATCACACAAGACTTAAATGCCACCTCACGACCGTATACGTGACATAAATAATAAATGCGAGATACTCTCTGGTTACCGAGATCCGAGGTCGAAGCAAGTTTGGGAAAGCCGCACGCTACTTTCCAGTGATAAGGTAATAATGGAAATTATTATCCTCTCGGAACAAAGTGGACAAATTGCGTGCTTGCGGCAGGGGAAATGAGATATTTATAGCTTTCTTGTTCGGGAACACGTCACTCTTTCAAAACACCCCGCCCCCACCCGCATCCCACACCCAACATGGCCCCTCCCCACACCGCCCCCGAATCCGGTGGGTGTGGAAAGAGACCACGCCCTCTCGTGACCTGGCAACACTGCTTGTTGTTTACCAACCCAACCGCATACACATTTAACAATTTATGTTAAAGACGTTGGACATATTTGTGCCAAACACTGTTAAACTTTTTTTATACATCAGATAACATGTCATCCCCTCCAAATAAAAAAAAAATAGGTCACACAGTTTTAGCATAATCACCTATCAGTCACAAAATGGCAGTTGCGGTTTAGTCAAAATACTAAAAAATAATTAACGATGTGAACTACTTCATGATACTTTTGTAAATACAAAGCGATACATTTTTAGTATTATTTAAATTTTATGAAAATTAGTACAGTTTTGCATAACTTCGATTTTTGGCTACTACTGAAAATTTCTAAACTAACATTTGTCAAACATGTCATAAAATGCTTTGATACACTGACTTAACAGTTCCTGTAATTTTGAATTCATTAGTTAATTACTTTTTGGTTTTGGCTACACCGCAATGTCCATTTTATGACTTTGATGAGTAATTATGCAAAAACTATGGGGCCTATTTTTTTTATTTGGGGAAATGACGTATTATCTGATGTGCAAAAGTTGAACAGTGTTTGGCACAAATATAAAAATATTACATTTTACGGGTCCAGGCTACCAATACAGACATATTTACCGGTTAACTTCCATTGTCAGTGTTGCTGTCAGTCAAATAATAACAATCATTTAAATGTAATAAGTATTATTCGTGATAGTTGATAGTCATATTTTATCTTAAAACGTTTTCTAACAATTTTGGTGTCATTATTATTTTATTTATATTTTTTTGTGATCAAATAATATCTGAAAATTCAAAATTTTGTTGGGATTTCTATACTTCACGAATACGTTACTATGCTAAAGTTTGTTCATGACGAGTAATCATACAATAATAGCACGGAGTATTCTTATGTATTCTTACTGTGTGGAAATTATTACAAGAGTAAATTTTTCTTATGCGATATACCTCCTGGAGCAATTTCATTTAAACGAGAACAGCGTACCTTTGCCATCTCAAATGTTGTATCACACAATCTGGCCAAGCGCATTCATAGTCACAAGTGTAGGGAAGTATGAGAAGCACAATGAACTTGGACGTGCAAAAAAGTCGCAGCAAAACAACGTCCTTAGGACTCCGCCTACCTGCACGTTAGAGGCTCAGAAGTGACGAAGGTATAAGGGTGACCTTGAAGCGCGTATCAAATTCCGCATCACGACGATGAAATAGCGTGCAAGGTTCCCACCGATCCATTTTTACTATCGGACTTTAAAGCAATGACCATTAATTTATTGGTGGAAAGTCCGTAGCAAATTGTGCACGATTCCGAGTTTCACATACATCCGGTTAGTACATTTTGAAGTACGCCATTGTGAGAAGGCCGTTTTCAGCTATGGTGGAGGGCTTGTAAGCAATGTTTTAAACGAGCAAGGTGTCATTTAACAGTGAAATTTCATACTTGTACGAGGTGTTTTTTTATTTACGTACGCTGGAACAATGGGCGTATTTGGAATTGTTTTGTATGAAAAAACATATATACTAACACACTGCAACGAATTTGAAGCGCATGATAGGCGGCCCCCTTAAGGGGGAGTGGTTTAATTGTATTATCAAAATTTTCTCTTCGACAAAGCATATGATATATTCTTGGTAAACGGCTCGACATAAATAATAATGGAATCTTAAACTAATTTGTCATGCAGAAACAATGCAAGAGAATTCTTGAATGTTAACCTGTTATAGATCAAAAACTGAAAATACAATAAAGTGTTCACGTGGGAAAAAAATTCATAATTTTATATTTGCACGACATAAGTGTTCGCTTTCTAGACGTTACTTGTGACTACATTTCCTACTTGAAAAAAAAAATTTAGCTTACACAATTTTTCCATAGCATCGTGTCGTAGTTAGAATTCGCAAGATACGGGAACATAGTAATAAGAACCAAACCCTGCTCAAATGATATAATTTACACTGAAATGAGATATATGGGCACTATGCTAAAATGTAAAAAATGCAAATAAACTAAATTATCATTATCAGATTTTTTTAAAAGTACAAAGGAATCTAATTGTGTGTTTTTAAACATATCAGCATATTGCCCATAATCTCTCATTTCAGTGTAAATTATTTCATTCTAGTAAGACACTTGGATTTTGTTATTACTATGTTCCTGAAACTTGCAAGTTTTGACTTTATCATCACCCTATGGGAAAACTATGAGAGTTAAACATTTTTTTAAAATGGAAAATGTAGTCACTAGTAACGTCTATAAAGCATTCACTATATCCTGCAAATATAAAATTATGAATTTTGCCACCAAAACGCCCTTAAGGGCGCGGTCACCGCAATTTTCATAGTCATTTTTTTTTATTTGTACCAGATATTTTTTTTTCTTATTTTGTACACAAAATGTGACAAAATTTGACTCTTACGAAATGTTTTTATCTCTCATAGTTTTCGCGTAATGACTTGTTAACGTCATGTTTTGCATGTTTCCGTTTTAAGGACTACACTAAAACCAACAGATACACCAAACTCAAAAAAATCACAGTGGATAAAGACATTGCAGGCTACAATGACATGCTCATAAAATAAGTGAATAAAAATTATTTGTATTTTTAAAAAAAATAATTGACTTTTTAAATTTTGTATTTTTAGTTTTAGCTTTTTTTTAATTCAAATAATTTTTATTCTTTAATTTTATGAGCATGTCATTGTAGCCTGCAATATATTTATCCACTGTGATTTTTTTGAGTTTGGTATATCAGTTGGTTCTAGTGTAGTCGTTGAAACGAAAACATGCAAAATATGACTTTAACAAGCCATTACGCAAAAACTATGAGAGATAAAAAAATTTCATAAGAGCCAAATTTAGTTACATTTTGTATCTAAAATAAGAAAAAAATATGTGGTACAAATACAAAATAAAATAATGATGATGAAAATTGCGGTAGACCACGCCCTTAACGCAAGGTCTTAATCGCTGGGAGGGTGACAAAAGTGAGCATGAAGCAGTGACGAAATGCAAGGGAAAAATAGCCGAAGACGACGTAGGGACGAAATAAGTAATACTCATTCAACGTTAAAGAACATCCTCGGACATCGTCCCCGGCGAGGGATCGAAACACACACATCAAATAAGGGTGGAGGTGGAGGAGCTAATATCCAAACCAACCCTTCAAAGCAACTTCGAAGTTTTCAAGTCGAACGTAAAGCTGTTTTTCATAACGTAGGTTAGGCCATTGAAGTAATAATTGCACAAGCGCTGTCGGGTATCAACACAGTAAAAACACTTCCGTTGCAACAACAAAATGTTTGTTTACATCTGACCACTGTAAATTTGCTTCACAGCAAAGACATTTTTTGCTTAAAAGTTACAGTAATGGTAACAACAGTGAGTTATTGTTAAGGTAATTTATTCAACATTTTTGTGATGAACATAGTTGTGGTATTTGTACGCAAAATTTTAGTTAGTAACAGTTGTATCCCTGCTACAAAGATATTTTTTTCAACGAAAGCTTTTTAAAGCCAAAACATAGAAAAAAACGTAACTTTTCCACATTTACTTTGCTGTAAGTCAAAATTTCTTTTGCCACAAGCTAAATACCGTTGCGATAAAGTTACTTTGCAATAAATCACTTTTTAAACAAAAATGTATTGTGGCAAAGAAAGTGTTTTTACTGTGAAGCTGGCAGGTTCACTCGATCAAAAGGGAATAAAAGTCAAGGTACCCTCTATTGCAGGTAAATAAATTATATATTGTGTCCATTTCGACTGCGATGTGGGCTCCTTCGTGCCTGCATCCTGTCTGTCCTGCTGGTATACAGGATGTTCGGAAACTGTGCCCCCAACTCCATACCAAACGCCTCAGATCGAAGTGTAAGAGGAAACTCGGTACTCTTTGTGTCTGAAAAAAAAAAGTTATTTTATAAAACAACGCTAACGCCATGCTCTCCTTTTCCTGCTGTTTTCCCTGGCATGATTTTTTTAGCCGAAACGAGAGCAGATGTAAAAATTCTGTTAGGCAGTTATGTTTAATATGATTTTCACTATATTAGTTAATTTTTTCATGGAAGTATATACTGTGACTTAGCTTTTGTATCGACATTTTTGTTGGCTTATTAGTCGAATCCTTATTATTTCTTGTCATGAACAAAAAATTTATATCGTGGCGTAAACCATTTTAAATAAAACTGCCGAACAGATTTGCGACATCTGTGTACGTTTAACCTTGAAACAATGAGTATCGCAATAACAGTAGAAATGGGTAAGGTGTTCCAACATACGAATTGCAAACGCGGTGTGAAATGATTGAGTAAGACATGTTTAGAACGAATCCTAATGACACACCTACGTTCTATGCAACCTGTCATACACGCCTGCTCGCCCGTATTGTACTCCAGGCTTCGTACGTCAACATTAGTAACAATATTGATGTAAAGTACATTTCCGAATATAAGTCTACAGTTTCCTGAAGGAACTATGCCCGAATTCCTGGTATAATAAAGCTAATAGAAAAAAAAATAACTTACATAATTCACTGAGGCAGCCAATGCAGACTCCTGGTGATTAGTAACCTGCTAAATTCTACAGGATAAACATAGCTATGTTCCAAATACTCAATGTTAGTGCTGACATTCGCTCCCAGAATTTATACAAATAATTTTGGAATGCATACACATCGCACTCTACTTTCAACAGAAGCCTCGAGTTGGCGCAGTGGATAGAACACTCGCCTCCCATCAAGGCGGCATAGATTCAATTCCTGGCGGGATCGGTCCACGGAATTTTTCATGAGGGAATCTTACCGGACAATGCCGCTGCTTTGTGGGTTTTCTCGGGGATGTCTCAATTCCTCCGTCCCTTCATTCCGCCGCTGCTCCATATATGATGTCACCTCTCACTAGCGTTAAAAACCTAGCTGCGAAGTGCTGACCAAAGTGTATATTTACTGTCGTCTTCTACTGTCAACATTAATACATCTGGTATTGTGCAACCAGTGTCTAAAGCTCGATATACGCTATCCTTAATATTCTACTCAATTACTTACTTATTTCTGTTCATAAACATCAATAGCGATTTTATACCAGAATTATGTAGCAAAACTTTTGTGTTATGTACACACTATCACTGTTTACTAACAACTTTCGGTACATAAAGAAGAAAAATATGTTTGTGATGTTGGTTGCTGTAATCCATAAAGAATAACTGTAGAATTCCCGAAAACTATTTCACAGACAAGACACGCACGTGACTCCGAAATAAGTTATACTATCTTGTATTAGTTAGGTTTCGATAACTCCGGCAGCCATTGCTTAGCAGGAAACAAAAATTTTGTTTCTATTCAAATCACAATGGCAACCCTACTTTGCGTACGTAGCATGCGCCGCGGCTGTTAAGTGTGCATTGCGCATGTGCGTGAACATACACTGCAATGACAGGACGGGCTCTATTTGTGAAATTAAGTACGGAATTCTGTCTGGAACCAGCGTAGTTGCAGTACACACTGTCGCAGTGCTACTTGCACAGAATTTGGTACGGAATTCTATACTGAAATATGGCTAGTGTGTACCGGGCTTAAGAGGAGTCCTCGACTGGCACATGGACGGCTTTGCAGCGTGTCACACGTATTCTTTTTAACCCGAAACCACTTAACTTATTTATATTATGTTTATCTACAAAAAGAACACACACTTGAAACTATGCTTCTATTTTTTTTTTTTTTTTTCAAAAAAATCAACACGTTTGTTAGAAACATGATTTCGGGCCTCTCAAAAGGCTAGAAACGGGGTTTTCAGACTGCTGTAACTCCGATAATATGATCTGTATTCGAAAAGTGTAAGGCGAGAGGCATGCGTTGGTCTTTACTTCTTACTATTAAAGATAAAATGTTATGGTCACCGCTTAAAATCGCGTAGGAAAAATACTACAAGGAAAACCTTGCACTCCAGTTTGGCGCGCTGTGAATAGAGGCGATATGTTTCTCGTCAAGCGTGGGACACTGGCTCTTATCGCTACGATGTACCTACGCGTCAAAGGTGGAAATTCAACACCGGCGAAGACTCCTCTTAAAATATTTTAATTACTTGCCGTACCTGGGAATACACTGCATCAAAGTGTGGGAGCTGTAAACAAATAACCCATGCTGCAAACAATATTCCTCCATGGAATACACGTCGAGTGTGCATAGAGCATTCATTTGCTAATACTCTTGCGTTCCCGCTCAGGTACTCACACTCTGACGTCACTACCGAGTGACAGTACGCGAGTGTGAATGTCTGTGCTATTTGAAACACGGTCGTAGTTTTCACCCTGAATCTACCAACGCTCCAGCGGTTAAGGGCGTTGGACTCGTAAAATTTCATTTTTTTATATTTGTGCCAAACACCGTTCAATTTTTGCACATCAGATAACACGTCATTTCCGCAAATAAAAAAAATTAGGCCTCATAGTTTTTGCAAAATCACTCATCAAAGTCACAAAATGGCCATTACGGTGCAGCCAAAAAAAAAAGTTATTAACTAATGAATTCAAAATTACGGGAACTGTAAGTCAGTGTATCAATGCATTTCATGACATGTTTGACAAAAGTTAGTTTTCAATATTTCAGTAGTAGCCGAAAGTCAAAGTTATGCTAAAATTTACTCATTTTCATAAATTTTTGAAAAATACAAAAATATATAGCTTTGTGTTTACAAAAGTGTCTTGAAGTACTTCACATCATTAAATATCAATTTGAATTATCTTGTTTGTGCAAGTTAATTATTTTTTATTATTTTGGCTACACCGCAACTGCCATTTTGTGACTTTGATAGGTGATTATTCTAAAACCATGGCCCCTAATTTCTTTTTATTCGGGGGAAATGACATGTCATCTGATGTGTAAGAGTTGAACAATGTTTGGCACAAATATTAAATTTTGAATTTTTACGGGTCCAACGTCCTTAAGGCCTTGTTACGGAGTTTTGCAGTGATTTCGAAAATATTATTTTTATTGCTACCTAATACTCATATCAAAATTTCGCTGCACAGTTTTGACACTTATGTGTTATAATTTGTAGCGAAATTTTTTTGTATAATCATACTGAACGGTTTTTTTAGATTTCATTACCCAAAGTACCACGTTTTTCGTAGTGAAAATAAGCAAAAATGAAGGATATAATTTTTTTGCTGGCGAATGGTACATTATTTTAAAAACGCGTCCACAGTATTGTGCATCGTGAGATTGCACATTAACTTAAATTTTTTCAAAACTTTTGGTTAAAAAATACTTGAGTTATTGGCACCAGTCTGAAAAAAACTCGGGTCAAGCCCTTAAAAGCCCGTGCCACTTATTTCGATGACTATAATGAAAAATTTGGCAAGATTTAATTGGACGTAGCTAATTATTTTACCCTGCGGTACATACATTTTAGTCGAAAAATTAAAGTATAACTATGAAATAATTCAGCTAATTTAAATTTTAAGATAAAAATTCTCACTTGCCAAATAATAAACACTAAATAACTCCTAGTACCGATTTCATCCTATTGGACGCAGCTAATATTAAAATGTAATATTTCTATAAGGAAACATTGTCAGTTATTTGTCACATCCTTCAGTTATTAAACAATAACGAATATTGTTAAATTAGCCTCTTAAGAGCTATATGGTTCAAACAAGTTAGTGCGTTTGGATCCAACTACTAAAAAAATAAATAAAATTGTTAAAAAAATGTTTGCAAAACGCTCTGAGGTACGCTCAGCAACATGTCTGGAGCAAGAGACAGCGTTGGATACCAACCAACTTCCGCAGAGGCCGCAGAACAGGAAGGCAATTGACAAGTTTATAACAGAATTAAGCCTTCAATTTATCTGACTGCGCGCGAGAACGTACATAATCAAAAGGAGTAGCCCTAGTGGGGCTGATAAATGACTCTGCGTCATCAGAGGCTCGCCTTTGACTCGTTTAATTTTTTTTTTTTTACCTGCGGCTTATAAATATTGGTTCTTTGTCGGCGTGTTGCCAGCTGGTGGGCTCCTCTCCGGAGCGGGCCATCAATCAAGGCAGTTTCGCTCCCCGGGTGAACAGGTGCCCTCGTTATTAATTGATCCCACACGAGGCGCAGGATCACAGGGGGCGCAGGGAAGCTAGCAGTGCTCACAGGTGGATGTTGTCGACGTTTTTAAGAGAGAACTCACCTCGTGTCACACGGGTCTGACAGGCGTCGACCGTTTCTACTCTCACTCCAGTCAATTACCAGCACACCTCCTCATCTGCGTTAGCTGACGTTAGAATATCGTCAATTTGATGACTCAGTCTGTTTGGTGAACGTATGGTGCCTGTTTGAAAATACTACTTTCAGTTCAAAAATATCTTGCCTTAGCAAAACAATTTTGTGCAATGACATTTTCGGAGAGAAGCATACTGTTTATTTGAAACCCGGTACTAAAATTAAATGAAAATTCACTATGTGTTCCCGCCTTTGGGTTGGGATGATGGTTGAGATGGGGTGAGGGTTGAGCTGTGGAGTGAGGGTTGAGCTGTGGAGTGAGGGTTGAGCTGT
>PNEQ01127677.1:36125-52957 GCA_003012365.1 Medauroidea extradentata | reverse complement strand
TTTTTTTTTTTTTTTTTTTTTTTTTTTTAGTTTGACCGAAAAATAACAAGATTGTTGTTAATCGTTGTTACATAAAAATAGCGTGTGTCCTTTCTTATTTATGTAATGAAACAGATTTTGATAAAACCATAAGTATTATTTTGGATAAACTTGTATATAGTATATTGATTAGGCTGAGTTTTCATCTTATTTAGCTAAAAAAAATTATGTACAATAATGTATTAGTTTTCGTCAAATAGATTATTTATGTTGTTATCTGTGTTTACGTGTAATACTGTAAGTCATTGAATTTAAAAGGAAGTTTTACTAGCGAACAAGTAGGCTATCGTAATTAACATATATGATTAAATATTGTATATTTCTCGCATTGCTACAAATTTTTGTATTAAAATAAAATCACGACTCATCATTATTCACCTCAGTATTTCCATTTATTGTGTGTACTTTATAGACAGAAAATATTCCACTTATTTGATTTATTAGAGCACTTTTTCTGTGCAAGTTTAAAACTAAATGTAAGAAACTATCAGTTTTGTTTCCGAATTTTTTACTGAGAATCTTACAATTTATGGCTTTGTGTCTCAATTGTGTTTCCAGTTTTCGACCGAAGCGATGAGAAAATTTCGAAATACGTTGTTCCATGTCTTCATTCCGAATTTTTTAGTTTTAACGTCTTTATATGAAATGTATTTTTTCGTCTATTACGAAACTTGATTTCTTCAAAACGTTCAGTGAACATAAGAGGTATTTATTTTTACTTGTCTGTCAACCAGTCTAGTTCCTTATAAACACTTGTGTATTTTATCTTTATATTTATCAACTGATTGCGAAGAACATCCGCAAGATAAAGAATGCACATAATAATTACTATTTACCTGCAGCTTCGTTATCTCCAGTAGCTTGTATGAATGTAACCATAAAAAAAACTGACCTAGCAACAAACTGTTTCTGAGATTAAAGTTTTGAACAATGTATTAAGTTCTGACTACTATTTTTCACATAGTCTGTATGTGACTGCGTCGGGAAATCTTGTATCAAATGTTAGGTTAGCTAATTCCATTCGGGTTAAAACTGAAAACCCAAGCGTAAAGTTAGAAAAGCATGTAAGCTTGCAGCAAGCCTGCAATTGACTTGATTTAGGCTTGCCATTGCAAGCACTATTTGGTAAGTTTGATGCAAGCTTGAGTCAAGCCTATTTTTACAGTTGTATCCTACCTTGTACGAGGCAAGTTTGCTACAATCTTGCAGCAACCTTGAATCGAGCTTTCCTCTCAAGCTTGCTGCAGGCTTATCGTTCGGAGACTAGTTAGCTTGATGCAAGCTTGATTCCAGCTTGTGGCTTTACATGACAAGCTTGCTGCAAGCTTACAGACTTGTCATTGCAAGCTTGCATCAAGCTTATTTTGCTATCAGGAAGTTAATTATAACTAACCCTTAAAATAGACACAACTTATAAATAGAGCAACTACTATTTGGTGAAACGATTGTTGCGTTGGCTTGTTCCATTGTCTAATGTGAACATATGTCCCTCTGCTTCACGGTTATTGGCCGTGTAGAGGGTTCTCTTATTTGACTGCGCCAATCAGATCAAAGGTTGCTCGACACCACACGTCTGTGGTGTGCGTGTAGCACTAGCCACGAATCGTGGTTGCAGATGTGCTCGTAGGGCACTGAAATAAGTTGGTGCAAACATTTTATAACGAAAACTATCGGTTCTTACGTGCCGAGAGTCAGTATAAACAAACAGTTAAATAGGCGAGTCAGTATTCAGTTCTTCGTATTTAAATTTTACTAACTAGGTTTATATTGGCACTCTAAAAAAAAACTTATTGGTAGAGACACGAGTATTTCGCGTATTGATCTGGCAACAGCCTAGACTTCCCAGTTCTATACGTGTACCGGCTGAAGTCGAATATACATTGGCTTCTATCAGTACAAACGTGTAGCACGTGATATCACCCACGACTTATTTATAACTGGCTTGCAGTCGTCAAATATGTGTTAAAACCACTCCCCTCTAATCACAGAAGGAGGAGTGAAGTATACGTTGCTGAAGTTCAACCTGACATAGAATCAATGCGCGAAATAATCGTGCCTCTACTTATTGGTCATCACACTTTTTTTTGTCATTATGGACCCTACCAAATTTGTTTTGTATTGACCACAAAACATTTTTGCTGCCTCCAATAAACTTTTGCAATGAATGCAAAAACGTATGTAACTATACTACAAAAAATTTTTGGTGAGGTCCATACTGACAAATTACTTTGTTTCCTCCACAAAATCGTTTTTTTTTTTCTGTGCCCTGTCATATTAGGAACGTCGTATTACAAAGACACGTGGACAACAATTGAAAGAGAGTTGCATACATGTACGAGAGTAGTTAAATTCTGTTTTATCAAAGTTGTTTCGGAAAAAACAATTATCTCCGTGTGTACAGAATACTCCATAAGTTAGGCCTTATAAGGGAAATATGAATGGGTGGAATATGGCACGTTGTAACAGTGAAGCAGTGTGTTGTATGACGACGGCAGTGTGTTCACCTCAATGTGTAATGACGACAACAAATAATCAAATTTATTGCCACTAAAGTGAAACCCTTTTTTTACACCTCTCAAGGGACCAGCTAAAAACTGTTTACTTTGTTGCTTAAAAAAATTACATATTTCCGTATCTCACATAGATTGAAGATAAGAAAGTTCATATTAAGTTTTTTTCTACAACAGACTCCACGGAACAAATAAGATAATTTTCAATTAGTGCAATAAAATGTGTCTCAGATAATTTTTCAGCAAATAAGAGAACGCCATTACGCCTACTAGAAAGTAAGAAGCCGCCAAAAGAATGTACGTTGAATATACTCACCAACGACATCGCTTAAACCGTTATGAAACGGATTCGATCATTCATTTTAAGGCCTTGTTACGGAGTTTTGCAGTGATTTCGAAAATATTATTTTTATTGCTACCTAATACTCATATCAAAATTTCGCTGCACAGTTTTGACACTTATATGTTATAATTTGTGGCTGAATTTTCTTGTAAAATTATACTTAACGGTTTCTTAGATTTCATTACCCAAAGTACCACGTTTTCCGTCGTGAAAATAAGCAAAAATGAAGGAAATTATTTTTCTGCTGGCGAATGGTAAATTATTTTAAAAAACGCGTCCACAGTATTGTGCATCGTGTGATTGCACATTGACTCAAATTTTTTCAAAACTTTTGGCTAAAAATATTTGAGTTATTGGCACCTGTCTGAAAAAAACTCGGGAACAAGCCCTTAAGTTCCCTTCAACTTGTTAACAGCCTTAGCAGACGCATACAGCGGAGTGTTGATAGCAATAGGCCACACTCTAAATCTGAATTAGTGAATATTCACTGATTCACGCCGGTGGATGGAGCAGTTTTAACAAATTGAATCAGTGAGAAACCACAGTGAAATCGGCGACTGTTCACTGATTCCGATAAAGAGCGCCTACATTCCACAAGTCAATTAGTGAATGTCCACAGAATTGCCAGTAATTTTTCACTGATTCAATAAGTGAAAACTGTTCTTTGAAAACAACTGGAAAAAACTGTGAATATTGACTAATTCACTTGTGAGATGTTGGCACTCTTAAAGAAAATCAGTGAATATTCACTAATTAAACAGTGACTACATTCGCTGATTCACTTGTTGAAACTGCACCATCCATCAGCGTGAATTAGTGAATATTCACTAATTAAACACTGACTACATTCGCTGATTCAACTTGTTGAAACTGCACCATCCATCAGCGTGAATTAGTGAATATTCACTAATTAAACAGTGACTACATTCGCTGATTCAACTAGTTGCAACTGCTCCATCTATCAGCGTGAATTAGTGAATATTCACTAATTAAACAGTGACTACATTCGCTGATTCAAATTGTTGCAACTGCTCCATCCATCAGCGTGAATTAGTGAATATTCACTAATTAAACAGTGACTACATTCGCTGATTCAAATTGTTGCAACTGCTCCATCCATCAGCGTGAATACGTGAATATTCACTAATTAAACAGTGACTACATTCGCTGATTCAACTTGTTGAAACTGCTCCATCCATCAGCGTGAATTAGTGAATATTCACTAATTAAACAGTGACTACATTCGCTGATTCAACTTGTTGAAACTGCTCCATCCATCAGCGTGAATCAGTGAATATTCACTAATTCAGATTTAGAGTGCAGAGCCTATGTTTATGAACTACTCCGGTCTATACCTAGAGAAATTAACTGAAATACTGGAAAACCTGAATTAGCATATCCAGAACAGGGAATCGAAACCATGTCTTCACGAATACGAGGAGAAAGTTTTGTAGTTTTCAACACTTTGAAGTTGTAACCGTCGGCTCAATGATAAACTTACTAGGTATAATTTCATCATCTAGAAAGCGTTCACAAGTATTGTGCAGTAAACACTCTGTAACTGAGTCTCTGTAACAGTTTATTTTTTATATTAGTGTGTTCTGTGTACTGCTGAAGTGAACATGGTATTTCGGAAACTATGTTGCACAGTTAGTACTGTTGGATTGAGTAGGGACTCCATCTTTCCGCAGTCACGCAATTGCACCCTTTGAATCAGTACTTACGTGCACATATGCAGCTGTGCTTCATGGTTATTGGCAACGTGTTTTTGTGTAGATGCATCACTTAATTAACTGTGTCAACAATGACAAGGTTACTGAAAAGTCTGCGATAAGTGAGTACAACCCCAAGATACTGAGAGCTTAAATCATCTTATAATAATAAGTAGACACATGCAAAATTTGAGTTATCGTTTGGTAGCAGGCTAAACTTCATTTTCCTATATATAACATCTGCTATTCAATTGGCCAGGAACTTTTATGTGTTGTCATTTACGTGTGTTACATCTTTACAGAGGTTGGCCTCTCTACCGTGTAAGCATTCTCCGCGGCAAGTCACGACAATATCGGCCAGCGGGAGACGTCGAACAAGCCTATAGTCACTTGGAGTCTGGTCAGCTGTCAGAAAATAACGCGAATTTTGCATGTCCTCACTTTAATAAGAGATTATAGTTAGAGGAAATGATTTTTGGTGAAAAGAATTATGCAACATTTTGTTTGAATGCCTCGCGTGCACATCTGCAGGTGTGTTTCGTGTTCAGTGATTGGCTGTTTTTAACTGTCAACATATTTGAAATCTACCCGCAAATCACAGACGTGTGGTGTCGCAGTGACGATATTCTCATTGGCACAGTCAAATGAGTGACGCCTCTACAAGAATGCACGTTGCCAATATCTACGTACCAGAGCTGCAGATGTGAGCGTGAGGCATTGAAACTAAATGTTGCATAACTCTTTTCACCAAAAATCATTGCCTCTAACCAGTGGCGGCTCGTGAGTTGTTGCCAGGTAGGGGCTGTAGTAGCCAAGAGCTGTAGAGGGTTGTGCGCTGGTTGACTCTACAGCCACTGACACGCTGATGTGCAGGTGCTCCTTACTACAGAGTGGTCACAACACATCTAGTAGCCGGCAAATATTTCATGCTCGTTGGTCTACGGCGCGTTCATCAAGAGTGTACAGTTCTGACTATATGCAGCCCCACATGGCAACAACCATGGAGCCGCCACTGCCTCTAATGACGGTATATCGCGAAAACTTGTTGTGCCAACATACCCTTGAAAACGCTGTAGTTTCTTGCAGCATATATGATTGGTAGAGACATGCAAAATTCGCATTGTTTGGTGATATACTAGCCTTCACTGTCCTATAGATTCTTGAACATATTTCGTATGCTCATTGGATTGCTGTGGTGTCATTTGACTGTGAGTGCCCTGCATACTAGGACTGGGAGACTTCTACTATTGGCCAGAAGATGTCTCCTGCGAGCATCACCAAATTCAGCTAATGACAGACGTCGTACGAGCGTACAGTACGTCGGAGCTCAGTCTTCTGATAGAAAATAATGCGAATTTTACACGTCTCTAATGATTGGGTGTTATACGTCTGACACTCCGTAGCTGACTGTGAACCAATAACAGGCATCAAATATTACAATAGCAGGATTCTTGTTGGCTCAGTCAAACAGGGTAACAGCTCTACTTACAAGCGAAAGCCAGAAATATTCTGGTAAGCTGAAAGTGCGTTGAAACCCAACAAACAGTCAATTTTTCCCGCGATAAACCATCGTCCCTGTGTATACATCACTGTAAAAAATTTCCTTGAATGTTTAGGAAGTTATTATCCCAGGCGCAGTATGGAACAGTTACCATTCTTCGTCTTGTAAATATGCAAACTTTTACAGTTGTTACAATACAAGTCTGGTATCTTCAGTATACATTTGACTGTTTTATAAACAGGTTTAGGAGTGTTACCATGGATGTCTGGGAAACTATTCCTATAATCACGTCTGGTAAATTTACAAACTATTTTTAGAGTGTAGAATTGCCATAGGGCCTGCGCTAATATGCGAGAGAAAATTACATTAACAGTAGCGTAGCTTTCCTGTACGTGTGTGGAGTAGTTATCCCTTGCGTGTAGAGGTAATTGACTCCCATTACAACAGTGGCTTACCATGGCTGTGTCGCAAGAAGTGGCGGCTCGTGGGTTGTTGCCAGGGAGGGCACAAGTTTGTAGAGAACTGTACACTCGTGTGAACACGCCACCGTATATCAATGTCCATGAAATGTGTACTGGCTACTTGTTGTGTTGTGACCAGTCAGTAATAAGCTGCACCTACATGCCAGCGTGTCAGTGACTATGGCGTCAACTATACAGTTCTCTGCAACTTGTGCCCTACCTGCCAACAACCCTCGAGAAGCCACTGGTTGCAAGGTAAGCTGTATTTTGCGATGTCTGTTCGTAACTGGGATGGCCTATTAGAGTTGGCATCACACTCGTGCCTCGCCACTACCGATAGTCAACTCATGAATTTGTACAGAAGTCGCAAAGTACAGCTAACTTTGGAACACATCCACGTCACTGCATTACATGTAAACTGTCTTTGATTTGTTTCTGCAGTGTATGTACACGCGCGGGGCGTCAAGTATTTAGAAATGCACGCATTTTTTTACTTTCCTATTCAACTATCACTTCACATTATTAACATTTAAATTACTGAAATCGTCAGATTATAACTGAGTAATATTTGACAAGTTTCTTCGTTTACCCGATAACATTAAAATGGTGAGAATATATTTATAATTCTAACATACTAGTTTTACGTGCTGTTTTTTTTTTAATTAGGGGCCTATAGGTTTATGTCAGACATTACGGATTTACGACTTGATCTCAAAACTGATGTATTTCCATAAACCTGTGATTTTATATTTTAAATAAATATTCCCTAAACAATAACATAACGTTACCTTAACAGAAAATCCTCGTAACTGTTTACTATCAGATCTGAAAAAATTTGAGAACAACTGTTTTATTTCCTATTTAAGAAGACATTATTTTGCATTACATTTTTATTTAAGAACTCTTTATCGTTATTTCTTAACAATATTTCTTCTAAATACCTTATTTTTAAAAATGTTGAATGGGCTGCAGTGCAAATACACAAGCGAAATGTAGTTACGTGGTTCTACAGTTAAGATGACAAGTTAATGTAGCAGTCCTAGCGTGTATTGTGACACGAGGACAGGAAATGCACGTTATTGAATAAGAAGAGCAGTCTAGTTGAGTTGACGTACTATAATACAGTCAGTACATATACAGAAGTGTAGTAAGAAGCTAGGAACTAGCCCTGCGTGTTGCGGGATATCCAGGAAATGAAGAACGACACCTCGGTATAGACTCCAGGATATCCTGGCGAGGCACACGGCTTCACAGACCACGACACTATGCCTACTTGCACGCCGTTAACCAGCAGTGGGCCTCCTGAATCACCCTGTACATACCACAACTATCATCAACAACACTGTTACAACACAACATCAATAACACAAGAACACAATTTAAGTCACTACAAAAGGAGGCATAATTAAGAGTGGTACCGTAAACCAAGGTTACTTTGACATCGTGGGGTTACTTTGACAACTCAAAATATTGGATTTTATGTCGTTTAGTGACGAAAATTTCAAACAGTAACTATAAGTATAAAAGGCAGTTGTTAAAATTATCTGCTCAGACTGTCTATTTATTTACCAGAATACCCATAAGCTAATAATTTGAGTGGTTAAAGTAACCCCGAAAATGGTCAAAGTAACCCCAGTTTACAGTATATCTTAATTGTGCACATAAATGAAAAAAAAAATTGATAAACAGTAAATACTCTCCCATTCCTATCTGGAGCGTTGACATTAAACAATTAAATCAGTGAATATCCAGATATTCTGATGTTGACCGTACAAATTCGAAAAACAAATCATTGAATGTTTACAGAGTCTCACTTAGGGCGCAGAGATTTTAAAATTAAATCGTGTAAGTTTTACTTGATTTCAATTTAGAATGTGGACATTTCAAAAGCGAGTATTCATTGATTCCAATGTAGAGCAGTGAATTTACAAAATAATATCATTAAATGTTAACCTATCCCAATTTACAGTGCAAAACTTCGAAAATTGAATATTTACACATTCCGATTTTCTGCTGTGCAGGCATTCGAATACTAGATCAGTGATACCTATTTTGATTTAGAACCTAGGCATTTTAAAAGTGAATAAATTCTCAGAGAGCAGACATTCGAAAATCGCATATTCATTTATTTCTATTATCTAGGATGTAAACATTCCAAAATTAAATCATTGAATATTCACTTGTTCCGATTTAGAATGCTGACATATCAAAAGTTAATATTCACAGATACCAACTTGCTAGAGTGCAGACATTCCAAAATTAAATAACTGAATATTTACTTATATTTACGGTCGTGAACTTATCACGAAAATATTTTTGCCCCAGTTGGTTTCAGTACCTCACCTCCAAATATTTGTCACTGCTTCATAGATATTGGCAACGTGTCTTTGTGAAGTGATGTCTGTAATTTGACTGCGCCAATCACAGCAAGGTTACTGCAACATCTCACTTCTGTGATTTGCTGGTAGAACGTGAGAGTTAAAATATCCAATCGCTGACTATAAAAGAAGAACTGCAGATGTGAACTGGGGCAAAATTCTTCTCGATGAAAGTTTGTGGGTAGAGATGATAGTTTATCGCGGGAAAACTTATTTGTTTACTGGAATTCAACGGACGTTCAGCTTTCCAGAAGATTACTGGCAAGCGCTTGTACTTGGAGATGTTACCCTATTTGACTGAGCCAATAAGAGTTCCGATATTGTAATATTTGACGCCTCTGTTACTAGTTTGCATACAGATACGTTTTGTCAGACGTATATCGCCCAATTTTACATGTCGCAAGAAACTACATTGTCTTCAAGGGTATGTTGGCAGAAAATATTTTCGCGATATATCATCATTAGAGATGATATTATATCGCGAAAATGTATTGTGCCAGCATATAGTTTCTTACAGCATATATGATTCGGCGATATACTTTTGACATAGCGTAGCTCTCTGCAGACCAATAACAGGTATCAAGTAGTACGATATCGAGATTCTTATTGGTTCAGTCAAATAGGGTAACAGCTCCAAGTACGAGCTAAAGCCAGTAACCTCCTGGTAAGCTGAACGTGTGTTGAAACCCAGCAAACAGTCAAGTTTTCCCGCGATAAACCGTCAACTATATTCGTGGTCCTATATATATTTGAGTTAGAGTGCAGACATTTGAAAAGCGAATATGCCTGTTCAGTGATGTAGATGAGAGAGAAGTACTGGTTGGTGTTATACTGACCGTGCAGTGACCTTTGCCTCCGCTCGGCCAACCAGCACAGACGTTGTGTGCGTGAGGATATCCTGACAATGCTGCTTTACACTCCGCGTCACTGAATGTCACTACATTCACCTTCTGTAGTATGTCAGATGCCGGTCCCTCAGACTGTCAACAATACACACACATACTACACTCTCACACAACACATAGGGATGGGCTATTCATACATCAAGTTAGCACTTTGGAAGCAGATTTTCTCACTGAATATTCATGGAAAGCAGATTTTCTCACTGAATATACATGGAAAGCAGATTTTCTCACTGAATATACATGGAAAGCAGATTTTCTCACTGAATATACATGGAAAGCAGATTTTCTCACTGAATATACATGGAAAGCAGATTTTCTCACCGAATATACATGGAAAGCAGATTTTCTCACTGAATATACATGGAAAGCAGATTTTCTCACTGAATATATATGGAAAGCAGATTATTTCACTGAATATACATGGAAAGCAGATTATCTCACTGAATATACATGGAAGGCAGATTTTCTCACTGAATATACATGTAAAACTGATTTTCTCACTGAATATACATGGAAAGCAGATTATTTCACTGAATATACATGGAAAGCAGATTTTCTCACTGAATATACATGGAAAGCAGATTTTCTCACTGAATATACATGGAAAATAGATTTTCTCACTGAATATACATGGAATACAGATTATTTCACTGAATATACATGGAAAGCAGATTTTCTCACCGAATATACACGAAAGGTAGATTTTCTCACTTGTTTTACATGGAAAGCAGATTTTCTCACTGAATATACATGGAAAGCAGATTATTTCACTGAATATACATGTAAAGCAGATTTTCTCACCGAATATACGTGAAAGGTAGATTTTCTCACTTAATATACATGGGAAGCAGATTTTCTCACTGAATATACATGGAAAGCAGATTATTTCACTGAATATACATGGAAAGCAGATTTTCTCACCGAATATACATGAAAGGTAGATTTTCTCACATAATATACATGGAAAATAGATTTTATCACTGAGTATACATTGAAATCAGATTTTCTCACAGAATATACATGGAAGGCAGATTTTCTCACTGAATATACATGGAAAGCAGATTATTTCACTGAATTTACATGGAAAGCAGATTTTCTCACCGAATATACATGAAAGGTAGATTTTCTCACTTAATATACATGGAAAGTGGATTTTCTCACTAAGTATTCATGGAAAGCAGATTTTCTCATTGAATATACATGGAAAGCACATTTTCTCAGCGAATATACATGAAAAGCAGATTTTCTCACTGAGTATACATGGAAATCAGATTTTCTCACAGAATATACATGGAAGGCAGATTTTCTCACTGAATATACATGGAAAGCAGATTATTTCACTGAATATACATGGAAAGCAGATTTTCCCACCGAATATACATGAAAGGTAGATTTTCTCACTTAATATACATGGAAAGCAAATTTTTCACTGAATATACATGGAAAGCAGATTTTCTCACCGAATATACCTGAAAGGTAGATTTTATCACTGAATATACATGGAAAGCAGTTTTTCTCACTGAGTAAACATGAAAAGCAGATTTTCTCTCTGAGTATACATGGAAAGTAGATTTTCTCACTGAGTATACATGGAAAGCAGATTTTACCACCGAATATACATGGAAAGCAGATTTTCTCACTGAATATACATGGAAAGCAGATTTTCTCACCGAATATGCATGGAAAGCATGTTTTCTCACTGAATATACATGGAAAGCAGATTTTTTCACTGGATATACATGGAAAGCAGATTTTTTCACTGAATACACATGGAAAGCAGATTTTCTCACCGAATATACATGGAAAACAAATTTTCTCACTGAGTATAGATGGATGGCAGATTTTTTCACTAAATATACATTATGTATCACTAGAGCCCGGTAGTTTTCGCGTAAAGATTTTTGCCCCACTTTGTTTCAGTGTCTTACGTGCACACCTGCAGCTCAACTTCTTGATTATTGACAGAGTGTTTTTGTGCAGAGTCGTTATTCATTTGACTGTGCCAGTCAGTACATGGATAACTGCAACACATTACGTCTGCGATTTACGGGTTTAACCTCCAGACGTTGTACGCAACGGCATCCAATCACTGACCACAAAGCAGAGATGCAGGTGCTCACGTAAGGCACTGAAACAAAGTGCTGCAAAAATATTTTCGCGAAAACTACCGGGCCCTATGTATCTATCACCTATGAGTCGAGATGCTGAAATTTCGTGAACTCAATGATCTGCAAGTTATAATCAAATATCCTATGCATACTCAATCCACTATTGTTTGTCTACTAGCTGCTACTCAGTGGAACAGCAAACAATGAAAGAATAGACAGGACTTGAGTATGAATATAGGGTATTTAACTCTAACATGCAAGGTCATTGAATTCGCGAAATTTCACCATCTCTAGCGATGAGGTAACATCGACCATTAAGCATTTGTTATAAAAATTTTTTACAGTATTTCAATACGCGTATGCAATGAAAAGAACACCGATTTATTTTACAGCGGAGGAAAAAAAACATTTGTAGCTGTTTAGCTGTTTCTAAAGTAATGCGATTCTATTGTTAGTAATTTGTTCATGTAATATTTTTGCGTTTTTGTTTTATTGTATTTTTTGCGTCAATATATTAAATTTTCAAAATTAACTAATCTGAAAAAATATATGTAACGAAAATTACCATAAATATTGCTGAGTTTACTGTAAAAGTGTAGGCCTATTTTCTCCGTAGGAAACCATTTTGTAGTGAGGCGTGTTTAAATAACAGTTTCCGTTACGGCAACACAATTTGTGTTTTGGTGCAGCACGAGTGTCGCTGATCATACATTACGTAAATGTATTTTACATGATCGAACTTTAAAGAGTATATTCGGGATGATATGTTTAGTGATTATGTAAACAATATGCTGTTAGTAATCATCAATATAGTTACATAAAACCCGTTCTACACAAATGTGTAACTGATTAATTTATTATCATGAAGAGCTTTCATCTCCCATGTTAAAGAACAGAGTTCACTAGACTGTATTGGAAATACGCAATTTAATTGTTGTGTATTTCAAGAGTGATATAACGTATAAAACATTCCACTTAACAGCATCCCTCCGGGTTTAATTTTAAAAAAATCTCTACCTCACCGACCAAATAAACGGAACCGTTATTTCCAGTTGTTTCAGAAGCGGAGGGAAAAATTACATGGCATGTTTTAACAACTCCGTTCTCAATTAGGAGTACGAAGGAAAAAAAAACATCACAACAACAGTTAGGGCTACCTGCCGCAAATTAAATTCTCTCGGTTGCTACACGCAGGACACTATTTGCCATGTCAAAATGTTGAGATTCGTTGTTTTTGAGGTTGCCTTTGAAAGTAAATTGCTTCTGTTCTTCAAAACGAGTTAAAATAGATGTTCAGCGGCTAATTAAATCTCAGGTAATCATGATTATGATTTGATTTTTTTTGTATTATATCTGTCTATAACTCTAAAACTAGACTGGGAATTTTAATACATTCACCACGATACCCTTACACAGACGAAAAGGCTCGGTAAAGACAACCATATTTTAAATATGACAAAACAAACTTGTACAACATAAATCAACTAAATATTTCGTTGCCTGACAGGTTTATTTCTCTGAACACGAAGGTTTAGTTCAGTTACAAATGAATCTCGTTAGAAGCAGCAAGTCAATATTTGACGTATTTTATGTATTGTTCAGTCTACAAATATATTCTTGGATCAATTCACCATACACAAACTTACATATGGCTGACTGTATAAAATCTTTTTCTCTGGGTATGCTCTTTTCTCAAGTGATTATTAATGTGGGTCATTAGGAATCCCTTAAGGGCGTGGTTCACCTTAGTTTTCAACGTATTTTTTATTTTTATATTTGTACCAGATTTTTTTTAATTTTAGACATAAATTGTGATTAAATCTTCTTCTTAGGAAATTTATGTATCTCTCATAGTTTTTGCGTAATGAGTCGTAAACGTCAAAATTTGCACTTTACGGTTTTATGTACGTTACTAAAACCAACTGACATACCGAATCGAAAAATTTCACAGCGTATAACAATGTTGTAAGCTATGATCTGACATATATAAAAACAAAAAATGAAATATTTTTTTATTTAAAAAATGCTGAATTTTGAAATGAAAATTTAAAAATCTCAACAATTTTTGAAAACACAAAAATGTACTTATTTTTGTGTCCATATGTGGCAAATCATAGCCTACAACATTGTTGTACACTGTGAATTTTTTCGGTTTGGTATGTCAGTTGGTTTTACTGGCGTACATAAAACCGTAACGTGCAAATTTTGACGTTTACGACTCATTACGCACAAACTATGAGACATACAACAATTTCCTATGAGGAAGATATAGTCATAATTTATGTCTAAAATAAGAAAAAATATATCTGATACAAATATAAAAATAAAAAAAGAAGTTGAAAACTGAGGTGACCAGCGCCCTTGAGTGATGTTAACGAATAATTAAACCTGTTACTGCCAGCTAGGTTGTCTAGGTCACGTGACGTACATACTCTTTATCGTCAAACGCACGTATGAAAATGCTTCGGTTAAAATTTTGGGAGCAGGCAATTTCAACTCGCATCACTTTTTGAACGATTTGAACTTAAATTTTGCTATACCTGCACCAGTGATTTTTCGTACGTGACTTGAAAATAGTTCGTCATATTCGATTTGTCAGTTTCGTGTAGGAACATACGATGTGTGTTCTTCAGAGACGTTGTGGTAGCAAGCCGATGGATAGGATTTTAAACCGCAGCTATTTTCCTAACTTTCCTTGTTTTATAGGAAAAACCGGACAAATTGGCCAGTTAATTGACGTGCAGAATGTCTTCCAAGAATATCCGCGAACTCAAGCACACAGCAGCTTTTCATTGGTTGTTCACTGACATAGAAATTGAGTCTGCTTTTAGTTGCTTCAGTACTGATGGCTCAGGATCTACCAGGAAGTGGATTCAGTTTCTTGGACGTACTCCATTGCAAATTGGTTGACTGTCAAAGAAAACTAACCATAAAATAAGCGGAGTATGCTTTTTTCAAAGATCATCTACCAGGAAGTTCCAAATGACACAATGGCCAATTGTGAAAGTGACAGCAATAGTGTCTGACATAAAAATCTATATGTAAGGAAAGTAAGCTGGGAGGACTTAACCGGGTGGTCAAAATTTTTGTGATTTTTAAAAATTTATCAGTTATAAATGTATTTTAAAATCACTTTACACCACTAAAATTTTGCAAAAATGTTTTAGTTTTTTTAGTATAGGCCTAATTAGAAGTGATATTAACTGTTGTTTAACACATGTAATGCTATTGCCAACAATAAATTAACTTTATGGAATCCAAGCGCCGAAAAGTTATCAAACACGTTCACATTGAAAAAAAAATGTTTTTTTTCTTTTTTTTTTAAGATTTTGGAAAGAAATTTGTTTTTTAAACAATATTTTGAAATAGAAATAAATATGTTTACGAATTACTTAAGCGATAAAAGCATCAGTTTAGAATTATAGATATTTCGAAGCCAATTTCCAAAAGTTAAAAAACAGCAATCCCTTATAACAGTTTTTTGCCAACTTTCTTAGCAAACATATTTCTCGAGTAATGTATGCCTAAAGAACAATCTCTGAAGCCGTAATATCCTACATTTAATTGCGACGCAATAGCTCACGCTTGATAAATGCAACATGCTGGGTAAATGTTTGTTCATAAGGTTGGCAAATATAATTATCAAGGATTGCTGTTTTGCAGTTTCTCTTTATTTACTTTTCAAAAAGCGTAAATCTCAATTGAATTCAGCGCATATTTATCTACCATTCCTGCTTAAGATAGTTTGGGGTACTTAAGACTGACTTTTCGAATCAATCAAAAAGACCTTAAATTGAAAACCACGTGACTGAAGTCACGGACAATAGTTAGTAGTCTATAATACCTACAGTTTAACGTGTAAAGTATGTATCCTCGCTCTTGCTAGGATTGTGTGGTAAGCAGCAGCTGTAAGAGCTTACCTAAGTATCTTAACTGCTCGACAAACCTAAGTGTAGCCCCAGTAAGGGGGTGTAAGAGCGCTAGTGTTTCAAGGTCGCCGTGTGAAGACAGTGGAGGGGAATGTCTAGGAGCCCTCCCTCCATGTACACACCGTTCATATTGTAAGCGACCATCTGTAATAGGTCTAATAGGCCTGTGCAACCCATGAATAGAGATGGTGGTATATCACGAAATGTTTTGTGCCAACATACCCTTGTAAAACACTGTAACTATTTGCAACGTATGTATGACTGGATGACGTACATCTGACATAACGTAGCTAACTGCATACCAATAAAAGGCATCGCATATTACAATATCGAGATTCTTATTGGCTCAGTCAAATAGAATAACTGCTCCATGTACAAGCGAATGCCAGTAATCTTCTGGTAAGCTGAACGTACGTTGAAACACAACAAACAGTCAAGTTTTCCCACGGTAAACCACCATCTCTAGCCATGAAATAAAGTTGCGACAACAACTACACACTGGTTGTCACTTTCTGGCTGACAAGACTGTACACACTGCTTGTCGCAACGGCCAGGTTACTTGCTCGCTATTGCCTGGGAGAGTGTAGTGGGGCAGAGGATATTAGGAGGGGAGGTATGACAGAGAGGGGGAAGGCTGTAGTTCACATATTTCCCGAGGACACACTTAGGTTTGTCGTGCAATGCTCCAACATGTAGTTGAGTGCTGGTACTCACGTATAATAGTCCCCAACCTACGACTGTAGAAGAGACTCTTCCTGGGGTATGCTTACTCGCTATTGGCTGGGAGAGTGTAGTGGGGCAGAGGATATTAGGAGGGGTGGTATGTCAGAGAGGGGAAGGCTGTAGTTCACATATTTCCCGAGGACACACTTAGGTATGTCGAGCAGTGCTCCAACATGTAGTTGAGTGCTGGTACTCACGTATAATAGTCCCCAACCTACGACTG
>PNEQ01127677.1:0-26924 GCA_003012365.1 Medauroidea extradentata | reverse complement strand
CAATACACATACAGGAACAGCTGGTTGCACTCCGCCATATTGCTAACTGGTATATGTTGTTTGTTACCATAGCAACGTGTACAATGCGACTATGGTTTGGCCAACCATAACCTCATTTCTCAATACACATACAGGAACAGCTGGTTGCACTCTGCCATATTGCTAACTGGTATATGTTTGTTACCATAGCAACGTGTACAATGCGACTATGGTTTGGCCAACCATAACCTCATTTCTCAATACACATACAGGAACAGCTGGTTGCACTCCGCCATATTGTTACTTGAATAAACAAAGTGGGCTTGGCCTCAGTATAGGTTGGTATTACTCCATCAGTACTATTCTCTCATCTCTGAGTTTCATGGTTATGCGCAACGTGTTTTTGTTCTGCCACACCTCTCATCTGTGCCAATCAGGATAATGAAACAGTGTCACCTCATAGCTGTGATTTGCCAGTATAACTCCAAGACACGTGACATTTAAAACCATCAATCACTGACCATGAAGCAGAGCTGCACATAGGACATTGAAACAAAACGAAACGAGAATCTTATCGCCACACCTCATGTCCCTACTCATTAATGTACAATAAATACACATAAAGACAGTTGCTGTTTAAGAGATTTTGAAACATAACTTAATGTTAAACACACGACACACCTGTATGATTTGTAAGTCAGGACATGTTAACAAAGACAATAGAGAAAATTTCTTTTTGTCAGCTTTATGAGCAAGTATTCTACCAAAGTTACTGTCAAGTGGGATTACTTTGTGCCACTTACAGTGATTATTTTGTGGCTGTTTAGTAAATATTTAATGGACATTTTAAACAAGTTGTTTATAGAGTTAATTGAATTTTCACTCTAATAATATAAAACTAAAATATTCTGAGTGGCACAAAGTCACCCCTGCTGTCACAAAGACACCCCACTTGACGGCATTCGTTTCTGGTCAAATGTCGCTAAAAACGAAATGTAATTTTTATAAAATTAGGGACCTAAATTCCAAACAATGCTTACTCTTAAACCAAAGCATAAGTAAAAGAAAAATGACTGGGTTTAGTTTCTTGGACATACTTCAGTGTGATATAGATGTTTGTCAAAGAAAACTAAAGATAAAGGAAAAACATAAATAAGCAGAGAATGCTTTATTCAACAGGATACGTACGCAACATAAAAATGACATAGATGGAATCGAGTGAAATAAAACAAGGACAAACACATGAGAAATAAAATAAAGTAAAAAAAAAAGAAAGAAAACCCAAGACACCACCATGGGTTTTCTTCTGATTTTTTTTTTTTTTAATTTTATTTATCATCTATTTGTTCTTACTTTATTTGACCCTATTCCATCTATGTCATTTTATGTTGTGTAATACACACACACACACACACACACACACACACACACACATACTAGCTGCCCCGACAAAAGTTGTTTTGCGTAATTTTATAAAGATGTGGTATATAAGTGGAAGAGGTCTAATAATAAATAAATTAATAAATAATAATAATAGAGCAGCGACACCTGGTGGGGATAGACTGGTATCAGCTCGTGGGGATAACTGATCAATTATCACTTACATAGTTATCGACTGGGTTCTAAAATTATTAAATTAAAAATATTTACTAAACAATAGCACTTAGGAGTGTAAAAAAAATAAAAACCTATTCGCAGAGCTACCGAATGTATATGCAAAATTTCATTGAAATCGGTTAAGCCGTTTCGGAGAAATATGAAAACAAACACTGTGACACGAGAATTATATATATATATATATATATATATATATATATATATATATAGAGAGAGAGAGAGAGAGAGAGAGAGAGAGAGAGATAGTCAGAAACCTTCGCGGGCTATCGCACAACTCATCATTCCATCGCAATCGAATACATGAAATAGGAACGCATGGGTTGCAAGCAGACATTACACATACTGTGGTATAGAGAATATGTTTGTTGGCTGCAGTGTATGTGCGCGGTCGCGCGAGAACTCTGATTGCGAGAGCTGTGGTCATCATAAAGCACTGGACGCTCGCGCTCACATCACAGGACATGAAGCATGTGTTCTCTGCACTGTAGTTCATCACTCCCCCGCTGCACGGCGCCACAAGACAGATGACCTCGGCTGTAGCGCCGACGTGTCTCTCCTCCTAAGTGTTATTTGTTTATGTCCGAGGTTGACGGGAAAATGTTTGTTTGTCTTGCATCTGTTAAATGTTGTGTTTAGAGTTACCGCTGTCTCCCTGGTAAGAAATGTAACTTGACGGCACAAAGATATTTTTCAAATTGGTGCAAGTTTAACCTTTTTTTTACGAAGTGCTTTGAAAAAAATAAGTTTAAACTGGAGTCTTCCGAGGCAAAGTTCTATGTAGCATTTTACAAAAAAAAGTGTACCACTCGTTCGCAAGAAAAAATGTTTCGCTTGAATTTGGTTTTATTTTCAGTACTGGTTACACTTTGGGTAAAAAAGAAATCTAAAAAAAATTGCGTTCATTGGTACCAAAATACAAGGTACAAATTACGTTATATTTGTCACAAATTAGTACCTATACTAATTCATTGATAGTAAAATTATGTATTTCCATGTTAAACAACGCACTTGATAACACCCAACATATCTCCCACCCCCACCCCCCCCCCCAACACCACAATGCTATTAATTAATACAGAAGAGTTTTTCGTCCGAAAGTTACATTTCGAAAGGTGACAGAGACTCGCCGAATATAATTTAAAAAATAATCCTTGCCCTTGCACGCCTAAGTGCTGCGAGCCAGGCAGCGGCCTTAAAAAAAAAGGGGGGGGGTAGAGGCTCCCTGCAAAATGTTAAGTGTTTCAATAATTTTTTATATTTGTACGAAATATTGTTTGTTTTATAGGCATACACTGAGACTATTTTTTTACAGTAATGAAAACTTTCTAACTTTCATAGTCTTCGCATATTATCATGTCAAAGCCAAAATTCGCATGATATGGTTTTAAACAACAAACGAAAAACCAACCGTCATACAGAATTGAAGAGCAGTGTCGCGGGCTGCGTCTAGACACAAATATAAAACCGCATTAAATACATTTTGCATTAAAAAATTGCTGAATTGTAAATGAAAAGGTCAAATTTGTGTTTTTTTTTTTCAAGTACAAAAAATTATAATGAAGTGAGTTTTACACGTGCAGTCGGTGGGAATTATTTAGTTTCTGTAAGTCGGTTTTCGTTTCTTGTATTAAACCGTTCTATTCAAATTTTGGCTTTTGCTTGCCGCTATACAAAAACTATGAGATAATTAGAACTTCAGACTTACAACTGAGCTTAGGCAAATGCTTGAACTGGTTGATGACACAAGATGAGGCCTTAAGGTGCCTGCCTAGGTAGGCAGGAGTGGTAAGGTTGCCACTAACAGACGTATGTAATACATTATCGCCTCTCCGTGCAAGTCACTCACATTATTTTATTTGTGGACAGAATAGTTCAAAGTCTAACGCTTGTTTCTACAGCTGTCTTTTTCGAATCCGGTTGCTATTTTTATAGAATTGGCAGTCTGTAAAACTTTTTTTTTTTTTTGCCGTTTGAGGGGCCTATGAATAATGTTTCTAGTATACGTGCCGAATTTTTAAAACTATAGCGACATAGATTGAAGTGTGTTCTTTTCGTAGATAAACAGATATAATGTACGTTAAATAGTTTCGTGAAAAAGAGAATAGCCGTAACTCACTGCAACGCATTTGACGCGCAGGGAGGGAGGCCCCTTAAGAGGGCGTGGTACATAATTCAACGCTAAAAGTATTAATCTCTAACTGTCGTGAAGCCAATTTGTGAAAGTTAAACAATAGCAATCCTAGACAATAGTTTTAGCCAACGTTTTAAACAAAATTGTTTCCAGTGTTGCAAACTTCTGAGGTACAATCTCTGACGCGGGAACCTCGTGCATTTAACTGCGGCGCAAGAGATCACGCGTAACGAATTAGTAATTCTGGATAAATATTGACTCATAAAGTTGGCAAATACCGTTATCTAGGATTGTCACGGAGTATTTAATCAATGTTGTCTTAGAATAAAGCGTAGGAATCAATTGATGTTTTCAGCGTTTATTTATCCACCACGCAGTCTTAAGCGCTGGTGTAGTGTGACGTGATGCTTGTATTGAGCAGCGCCGTATGAAGGGGCAGGGGAAATGTGAAATCCCCGAGAAAATGGACGACTTGAAGTACACGCCCCCTGACGTCACCGCAGGGGAAAAGTACTGTGGGAAACAAAACTTGTTTACAAACATGCTGATTTGTTAGTTGGTAATTGCAGAAAGCAAAAATGTTGCGCATTCATAGATTTGCACGCAAGGGTAAAATATATTAGTTTCAATTTCATGGTTAAGATACGCAAATACATAAGATTAATGTTTACCTGAAAAAGCGGCAAATTCCAAACAAATAATCAATTTTCTTGACGTGCCGTAAAACTTTGATAATTTTCGGGGCTACTTTGACTATTCAAAATACAGTATTAGTTTTTTGGTTATCTGGTAAATACACAGATAATCTGAGCCGAGTATTTTAAATAATCCCTGTTATCCTTATAGCCAATGCTTGAAACTTTCGTCACTAAACAATGTAAACACCAAAATTTTGAGTTGTCAAAGTTACCCTGCAATGTCAAAGTAACCCGGTTTACGGTACACCTCATCCGGGACATGTGAAGCCAAACAGCTAAATGAAGGTTATGTTCGGCTGCGGTATCCACGGAGATAGGAATTGTTTCCCACACCTGACTGAAGCTCCGCCTCTTTTCAAGTCGTCCATTGCGCCGACAAACGGCTTCGTCCGGCACGATTCCCACATTCCTGGGAACCGACCCGCCGGGAATCGAACCCGGATCAAGTTGGTTTAAAACTGCATTATAAGATGATAATGTTTGTCTTGTATTTTACTTCATATAGGCTTGTTATTATTTGCCTCCCTTATCGGTGAAGCCTTTCTACCCCCTAACTCTAATTTTTTTTAACACTTAAATTGATTAGCAAACACGGGACAAAGTAAATAATACTATTACTGTGGACAGCATAAAGTGTGTATTTTCTAAGTAGGTGACTATTTTTAAGAACAGACTGTACTAAAAACTTACCACGTAAGGGAATTCTCCAAGGAAGGCATCTGATCCATTCACTATAAGTGGAGAGACGTTTAATGTGGTTTTGGTTTTCATTTTCGCCCCTGGAAATTGATCAGAACACATTTTATTGAAATGCGAATTACTTATTCTTATAGCTACACTCTAAATAATATGCTTTTCTACGAACAAATTGTATTGTCAAGTCTACCACAAATGCTTGAACACATTTAGTTTAAACGCAGCAGTATTTCCGTTTAGAAAACATTTTATATTCATAAATAACATTGATAATTAGTTCCCATTGATATTTTTTTTAGTACAAGTCAATAGCACGTGTTAATCATTTTTGTTTTAAGAGTAATCCTAGCCTTCTGCTTGAACGCAGCTGTATCTTGTCACCCTTTTTATAATTTTCGCTCATCTGCTAAACAAGCTCCTAATATATTCGAACTAACCTTCAAACCACTACAGAAATCAAGTTGTTACAGTTACAAAACCTTTTTCTCTCTTTTTAAAAATATATTTACAACCCATTTCTTGTACACTTCATAGAATAGTTTACACTGGTTCTAAAAATATGTTTGGTAGCAAGAATTTAAAAACACTCACCCCCCCCCCTTTTATTTATTTTTTTTTTTTTGCAAAATTACCAAATTTATTAGATAATAGCCCAGGATGCAAAAGTTCATTTTTAACTCACCCAACACTCAGCTCATTAGAATGTGTTAAATTTATTCCTAAAGGTGTTAAAGTATTTACCACTTTAAAGATTTTCAATATTCTCTTTGTAGTATTTGACTAATAAACGTTCACAAATTTTACTACAATATTTTTCTTGCAAAGTCAGGAAATGTTTTGCTCTGTAAACAAATTAATGCACAGGATAAAGTCGAAACAAACGACTTTATTACCGGGATAGTCATTGAAATTTTACACGAATTTTCAAATCACTATGCATTTGTTTTTGAACGTAGATAGTAATACCAACATAACAGGTACTTGTAATGTTGTTTGTTATTGTAATCGGATGGAGTTATGTAGAAATGAATCAATCCTTAGAGTAAATTATTTTGAGAAATTCGTAACATGCAGATGGAGAAAGTCCAAGATATGTCCTGGGAAAAAAATATTAAATTATAATATTTGATAAATCATTATGGCTGAGAAAATAATGGTTTATACAATGTTCAAATACACACAGTAAACTTTGACATAGAATATCATGAGTTCCAGTCATCAACTTATCCAATGCTCCGTTCAACTGTAAGTATAGTTACTCAAACAAAGAAACCCCCTTATTCATCGTTTTAATGTATTGTCGTTTCAGCCAATGAGATACCTTCCTGACTGTTTACGAAACAATGCATATATTTGATTGTAAACATTACAAAATATGACTGTTGTCTCTAGTAGAGTATTGGTGGTCTCGTCTGACCAGGGCTATCAAACGTACGGAGAAGGGACATGTCCTCTATTTAAGAACTATTTTTGCACCCTGGCAATTTTTTTATAACGCTCTGAAATGACCGGCTTTTAAAACCCGTTCATATAATACTTTGAATATTTAGCTTCCTTGTGTATATACATATACTGGTTGGCCGGCTGCGACTTTGCCCGCGTGAAATTATGTAAGTAAACAGTAACGCTAGATAAAATATGTGATGAAGGCATTTAACAGCTAGCGTACTCAATAACAGTGAACTATAAATTGTCTTAGCTCATTGTAAAGAGCGCACGCAATATGCTCGTATGATGGCATAGTAATTCCCATCGCAAAGTCATGCACGGGATACAAACCCGTGACCCCACCCCTCCCACATCACAAACTTTATACAATACCTGAGTGAATGCTTAAAGGCAGGCCGTGATAATTCTTTCGTACGTACAATCTAAAAAAATTTGTAAAATTTACAAGGATATTCCTTGTACTTTTACAAGTCCTTGTAAAAGTACAAAGAATATCCTTGTATAATCATTAGTTTATGAAGATACAAAGGTAAGCTTTGTAATACTACAAAGAAATTCCTTGTAGGCTTACCTATACCGACAGTTCCTGCACTGTAAATTATTTTATATGACAAGGCACTTCGTAGTTGTACAAAATTTTGTAAATTATGAAAATTTTCCTAGTAAAATTATTAGTTTATAACGTTTAAAGGAATTTGTTTGCAAAAAACTTAGAAAAAATGTGTAGCCTACAGAAATCATCAGTTCGCCGGAAATTACTTACGCAAAGATCACAACCTCTGAAAAGTATTTTCTGGAATAAAGTGAATGTTTACATTAAAAGAGTGCTTTAAAGGGAAGAATTATTACTGAAATTTACATTGAATGTATACAAATAAATAAATAACAGCCGATGTGTAAGTCAGAGTGGTCTAGGGGTAAGATGCGTAAATTCGAAGCGTGGGGAGAAGGGTTTGAAACATAGTGCCTCCCAATTTTTTTTTTAAATATATTTTCAAAATAATATCTTGTATACCTCATTTATTTAAAAACTATTTGATAAATAAGTTCAGTGTTGTTTATGAAACACAATGAACATTTAAATTTATTGTTTTCTTTTTTCGTATTGAAAGTACAGCTACAAGGCTAGTCCTTGTAATTTTACAAACATATAATTTTTATTTAATTACAAGGATAACCATTGTAGTTTTACACGGAATTGCTTTGGCAACTGGGTTTCCGAGGCTTTTCTTCGTAAAAGTACAACAATTTTTTTACAGTGTACAGGCTACAGTCCAAAGCGGTTTTATTTATGAGTAGGTTGGCAAAAAGAAACGACTGTTGAATTATTTATCCGTGATCATTCTCTTTTTCGGGAGACAGTAACATTTTACTGCTTTCATATCCTTAATTTTCGAATTTAATAAAATCCTAAATTTAGTCTGTAGGTATTTACATAAGCTTCATTCTTATCAAAATTTCATCCCGATATCTCGACGGGTATAAGCGTTACAGATGATTATTTAAGAACACATTTTATTTTTTTAACAGCTTTCAAGGACGAACTTCTAAAAATCCTGAAATTATTTTTTTTTATTTTACGTAAGATTTATTTTAAAGCAAAATCTATTTTAATATTTCCACTGGTTTAGGAGATAAGTGGGATTAATCAAAAATAGCTTAATTATTTTAAGTATGTTCAAGGACAAAGTTAAAAAAATCTAAAAATACTTTTAGATATTTACTTAAGCATAATTTTAAAGAAAATAATCAGTCCACTATCTGAAATGGTTTAGGAGAAATTACGGATTAATGAAAAACACTTTTTACCGCTTTTCACCTCTTTAATTTTCGAATTTCGCAAAATTGAAAAATTCGAAAATATGCATTTATTTGGGTAATATTATGAAGTTAAAAAAAATTATTGCTTTCCCGGTTATTGATATACCAGGGTTTCTTTGAAAACACATTTCACCCCTTTCCACCCCCTTAATAATTGAAATTCGAAAAATCTATTCCTTGTAGGTGCCAACAGGCCAAGGGGAAGCTTCCCTCATAATTTCGTGGTTCTGGGTCCAGCGGTTTGGGCTTTGCGTTGATAAGTGAGTTGGTGAGTGAGTGAGTGTATCAGTCAGGACAATTCATTTTTTATATTAAGATTTTGGGTTCTAAGAGTACATTTAGTTTTCCGGTTTATGTTACTTGCACTTGAATATTATTTGTTGATTTTAACTGATGATGCACAGTGTTTCTGTATTAAGATTTTTGAACGTCTTACGGTTGTTTGCGAGAAGTTATCGCTGTCTCAAGCCACGATCACACTAGAATCTTAAACACGTTTAGATTCGTCAACAATGTTCGATCATGTATAAAGCTAAAACAAGTTTGCGAGGTTATTTGTTTATTTGTTTATTTATTTGTTTTCCCACGTACAGTTCTGCCATAGGCCGGTTTTCAACTAATACTTGTAATGTATAGGCCTACAGCAAAAATTACATTTCAAAGAACAAAAATATAGAAAGAACGTATAACTAAATGACAAAACAATAAAAAAAACAAGTGAAAATAAACGATTCTAATAACAGTATAATTATAATAAAGTTGTAAATAATTGTCAAAATTCTTATTTGTTGTCTAATTATAGCCATGTAAATTTCAATCAAACACACTTCCTCCGTTGTACACAAATAATTTTGATATTTTATAAGTCCGTATTTAGTGGATCAGTGTTTTCTTTTATCCTCTGGACATTTGAGTTACGTTTCTTGCTTACAGCCATGTCAGCCCCCAATTTAGTTATCATATATGACAATAACTATTTGTATAGTAAGCTTTTTGTGTAGTGAAAAGAATAAACTCAGTGAACTTTCTAACATCTACACACATTGTACCTGATATGTACCATATTTAATTATTTTCACTTCTAAATTTAACATACTTGACTTTGTAATTATCACGTTGCATCTAACTGCAATGTTGCTGTGTGTTTAAGTGGACGTAAACACTTATGACAGTTTATTTAACGATTGCGAAATGTCGGACCAAACACAGACAATTATGTTACACAGCTCGTTTCTCCAAGCAGCCAATAAGAAAGAAACTTCGAAACAACGTATGAATCCAGTTAACTTTGAACCAGAAGGGAATACGATTTGAACTCGTTTGAAGCTCGTGTAACCGATATATAAAGCTGAGAATGTTAAGGCCTCTCTCTTTAGTTTTGCTGTGGTTTTCAAAATATTTTTGACGCAAATTAATACACATATAAAAAATCCGTTCTCACAGTTTTAACACTTATATATCATCGTTTGGATATGCATTTTTCTGTTACAATACACCAAAAGGATATTTAAATTTTTGTCCCAGAAATATCACATACTTTGTTGTCAAAATAAGCCAAAATGAAGCAAAATATTTTTTTTGCTAGCAAACGGTACATTATTTAAAAACGCTTTGCCAAAATTGTGTATCGTATGACTGTACACAGTTTCAGACTTTTTCAAAGCATTTGGTTAAATAATTTTTGAGTTATTTGCTATTGTTTGAAATAAATGAAAGACCAAGACCTTAATATAAAGTACACTGAAAAAACGGTTTTGTGGTGACTGCAAAACACTTTGTCAATATGGACCTCACCAAATATTTTTGCACTGGTTACAAAATTTTTTGGTTATCACTGCGAAACATTATAGGGGAAAGCAAAAAATTTTAGTAGTCACTACAAAAAAATTTGGTGAGGTCCATATTGACAAAGTGTTTTGCAGTCACCACAAAACCGTTTTTTCAGTGTAGTTCTGTATTAGTGTGACCGCGGGAGGTTATATTCGTAGTCATATTTACTAGTAAGACACTAGATACATTCTACACGTCGGCAAAAAACTGTATTTTTGAACAATGTGAGTGTTGTTGCGTGTCGAAAGTTCTCTCAAATTTGCGAGAGTTTCCAGTCTATCCTGCCCTACTCGCAACCACCAACTGCTCTCAGTGGCAGACAAGATGGCCGATAGTCGATTGTCACCTTCCTCTTTGACTTGAAAATACGTTAGTTTATAATGTGACAACACATAATGATTTGGTTTTTCTTATCTTTCGTTTTTCAATGGCATCGTTGTAATTACTTTCCGATGTCTTGTACAGATATTGTTACGGTGTTAACATTGATAAACGCTCTTGGTGAAATATTTATATGAATATCCGCCATTTTATCGTCAGCCTCGTCGGACACGCAAACTCTGCGTATTAGCGAGACGAGTAAAATTCGTCAATGAATGTTCAGTGGGCTTGAGAGTTGTTTACGAGAGCGCGGACACTTATCCATATCTTATCTGTGAAAAGTTTGCGGGCTTGTTACGAGAATGTTTATGAATAACAACCTTAGTAACATAGTCTCAACGACCCCGCTGAAACTTTGCAGTATAGTTAGAGACAATGGAAAATCGCGAAAATATTTAACATAGCCTCCAATAAACTGTAGTATCTCAATCGTGACACGTGTAAACAGTTTTCTGGCAAACCACATACGTTCTGTGTTAAAACTGTTCAGTTGTAACTGGGTCTGTTGAAGAGGGACACAGTACTTCATATAAACTATAGCCAATATAAGTGCAAAACCTTCAGTGTTATACATAGTATGTTGGAGCCTAGCAAACAGTCAACTGTTCCCGCTATTTACCAGTGTCTCTAAGTATAGTAAATTAGAAAATTAGAAAAAAAAAATATAAAATATCATCCTCTCGAGAAGTGAATGTCCTCTTTTATCGTTAGTGTCTGTTAGGGCTTATATGTGGTTTGGGATAAAGTGATCAGTTTTCAAAACCTAGTTCCTGTATTACTTTTGTATAATACATAGTTTCCTGCCAGTTTTTAATACAACCTAAATGCACCAAGTACAATCAGAGTATAATGTTGTTAGAATTTATTGGTTTGTGGACATACGCCATTGCTCATGTTTTGCTGATCAAACCTGTGTTCAATGACAAAGTACGAAAACGAACAAACAAACGTAAAACACACACAAAATATATAAAAAAAGCAATACCAGAGGAATTCTGTTAGTTTTTTTTAATAATTGTTATATTAGAGAATAAAGAATCTAGAGATAGAATTCAGTCGAATATCGACACAACACTCAGACACAAATGACAGACACAAATGTAGAACCAGATTCCCATTATGAAAAAAATATGGAAATAGACAAAAGATGGTGAACAGTGGACGACACAACACAAGACAATAGACAACACAACACAAGTAAAACCAACGAAAAAATGCAACATTTCGGGGATTGCAATCTATCACCGCCTTCAGGCTGAGACACAACTGGTCAGAACACCAAGATGCGAATGATGTAATGTTGTGTTGTACTCGGAAGTAAACGTATAAGACCACATTGAATAATATTTTGTATCATTAATTTAAAGACCGGGAACTTCCTTGTGTTCAACGACCAACTGGCTAGACTCCACGGTACTATAGTCCTCAGATACTTGTACATTGTCTGCTGCTACAGTGAGTGGACATGTGACAAGGCAGCGCGTCAGTGAGTGTCTTCATGCAGGTCAGCTATTGGTTCACAGTACTCAAGGAAGAGTTACGGTAGCTAATTAATGTGTACAAATGTTTGAAATCTAACGTTTTCTCACACCAACTAGCAACATTTCCAAGTCTCTTAATTATTATTCTGGACAAGGTGTTCGTCAAAAGGGAGTCAGATATTTTGGTCAGTACTCAACATCGAGGTCTTCAGCACTGGTGAGGGGTGACATGACGTATGGTGCAACACCGGAATTAAAAGGCGGGGGAAACGGGAGATCCCCGAGAAAACCCGACGGCCAACGGCATCCATCGGCATGACTTCCACATGCGAAAATCCGGGGACAGACCCCGTTGGGATTCGAACCCGGATCACCTTGGCAGGAGGCGAACGGTCTGACGATTCGTTCACCGCGGTCTGTGGTCGACAAAAGTTCCTTCTTTATCTCAAACCTCCTGTAACTCTATACATGTGATATCTCCCATGGACCACAGCATCCAGGACAGTCACACACTGTGCGGGGCAGAGCTTAATTAATCAGCGAGTGTAAATCAGGCAGGTACGATGTGGGTGCAGGTAAAAGGAAGGACTGGTGAGGGGACAGAGAGGCGGGGGTGATGTTGGACCATCCCTTGGTTGTGGTGAGTGGCTGAATATGTCGACCATTGTGTGGTATCCCTGTGGACAAACATCCCCAGGCCAGACTGGCTGCATTGTTCCTCCTTGTACACAACACAACCCCCTCCATCCCTCTGTCTATACACTTCACATCCTGACACACCGTCATGCTAATTTCGCACCGCCGCATCGCCCTGGTGTCAACTACTGCAGTGCACAGCTTTACATAGCGGTACACTCTACGTCAGAACTAGTGAATGCTCAAAGATCTTCAGCGGTTTTCTCAAACTCCGCATGGACTCTTCATTGAAGAACCACTGGAAAATCCGTGAATGTTTACTGAGTCACTTTTGGAATGTGGACACTTTACATCGGAATTAGGGAATATTCACTGCTTTGCCAATGGTTTTTTTTTTCGTTCACCCGATTCGTTAAATCTTTTCTATCCGGAATCTGTGAACGTCACTGGTAAATCTGTGAATGTTCACTAATTCTGATTTAGAGTGATGAAGATGAATTTCATTAGTACGCCGAAACAGAACGTAATGCCACAATTTTTTTTAAATTGCCCTTGTATCATCAAAGTAATTCACAGTGAGATAATTACTGTAAAATAGAAGGTAGGAAAATCTAAACTGATGACAAAAATGTCACAAGATTCATAAGTGGTGTATTATTATTTTATTTCAATACTTTTTATTTGTGTATGTGTAGGCCTATATGGGGACCAAGTCAAATCCGGCTGTTTTTATTTTATTGTTTTCTTGTCCCTTTTTTTGGGGGGGGGGGGGGTTCTGGTGCGACATAGTATTACAATGGCGTAAATTCGCAATACTTCACTTAAGCATGGTGGTTATTCATGCAATGACACTTCAAGTTAACTTTTAAAATGTGGAATCACGTTATCCCCGCCCTGCTTCACAGTCGACATCAATGACGGTTAACTTAGGCCTCTAAGTAGATTACATGTACTCTTGTTTATGTTGGTGTTCGGCTAGTTATGAACGCGCCTGGTAGTTTTGCGATGGCTTTGAAAATATATTTTTTAAAGCAAAATAATTTTACCTATTGTAGAATCGTTACGTTGTTTTGTTACAAATACATCATAATTTGTACACAATTTATTAATTTTTGTAGACGTACTAGGAAACTAGTTACTAAAAGTTTTTGGCGACACAAACAGATGAAGTTATAGAGAAAAGAACCAATCAACAGAGTAATTAATTTAGAAGGAGAAAGTTCGAAATTCAAATTATATTGCAAATAACAGGGCATAATGGTATTTGAAAAGAAACAAGATTCCAAGAAAAAGATTTCAATCCAGTGTTAAGTTGTACACATAAAACTTTGACCTCAAATTCCTTAGTTTTACGTATGGCCACGCCTGGTATTCATACGGTGGTTTTGTCAGTATATATATTTTTTAACAAAATAATTTTCATATCGAAGTATCGATACACTGATTTGTTACAAATTTCTTTGGTTGCAATAAACATCATAGTTATTCAGATTTTTTTTTCATCCAAGGTTGTACAAATATTGTTATGAATATAAGCCAAAACGAAGCATTTTTTTTTTCAGACGAACGGAACATTATTTTACTAAATATTTAGGCCTACATAGGATTGTGCATCGTATGACTGTTCTTGGTTTTGAAATTTTGTCATAGCAATCCGTTAATACATTTTAAAGTTTTTTTTGCACCAACGTAAAAAATCTACCTAACGTAACTTTAAACTGTTCATTGGTTCCTTTATGGGTAACTCCGTTTGAAGTTAGTTGTAAATAAAACGCATAAAATTAGTACGCATACAGAATAAGGTAAATATACAGAAATATTGCAACAACTATACATTTATTATAAAACCTACAATAGTTTTTGTGTCACAAAAAAATTATTTTAAAGCTCGTTTTTGAAATCATTTTCCGTACAAAAAATAATTCATATTGAACTACCATTTTGTAATTTTTGCACATAAATAATTTATAATGAATTGGAATGATGTAATTTTTTTAAACATTGCGGATTTTCACGTAGTAAGCAATATTAGTTGATTGCTTCTTTAGTCGATATTTTTACGTCGTATGTTATGTCACTTTTTTTTTAATTAATGTCATTTGGTGTGTATCGTTTGCTAACTCAAGTTTGTTCTAGTTTCGTGCTGGAGAGCATAGTTCACTGAGTAGTTTATCGATTAAATTCGGCAAACTTTTTGAATGTGAGAAAAATTCAATCCGGTTTATTATCGAACAAGTGTGGCTAGAACACTCGCCTTCCGCAATGACGATCCGTGTTTGACTACCGGCGGGGATTTACGCATGTGGGAATCGTGCGGACGATGCCATTGGTCAGCGGGGTTTCTCGAGTATCTCTCGTTTCCCCCGCTCTTTCATTCTGGCGCCGCTCCGTACTCACTTCATGTCACACCTCACCAGCGCTGAAGACCTCGACGTCAAGGGCGCGATCTGCATCAGTTTTCAACGTCATATTTTTTTATACTTTATATTAGTACCAGATTTTTTTTTTTTTTGCTAAATTGTGACTAAATTTGGTTCTTATGAAATTTTTTTTACCTTTCATAGTTTTTGCGTAATGATTCGTGAACGACAAAATTTGCATTTTACGGTTTTATTTACGCCACTAAAACCAACTGACATATCAAACAGAAAAAAAACTACAGTGAATAATGTTGTAGGCTGTCATCTCCTATATAAAATAAAAAAAAAGTATTTTTAAAAAAGTTTTTGGTTATTTTTTATTTCAAATTTCAGAAAATTTTTTTAATACAAAAAAATACTTTTTGTTTTCATACTATACTTGTTATACTTTTTAGACTTTTGGAGATAAACGTGTTTCCTAATAGCAAGGTTTAGTCACAATTTATGTCTAAAATAATATTAAAAACCTGGCACAGTGAGAGTGACAACTGACTGTATTGTACCTGGTGCACAGCCGTAGAAGAACAGGTCTGGACACTCGCATGGAAACTTGAACGCCTTGTTGTTTGGATGCAGTTCACCAAGTTACTGAGAATATTGTGTTATATTGGCCTTCAGTTAGGGTGGTCGGACTCAAACTCCGCCCACTTCCTTTCAATTTATCAAAACGTATTTTATATCTATTTTCGAAATACTTCCTTTGCTCACAAATTTAAGAAAAGGTTACAGAAATCTTTATTTACTCTATTAATTTAACAATGGAAGGAAGTGGGCGGAGTTTGAGTCCGACCGCCTTAACTGAAGCGCCAATAAAGCACAACATTCTCGGTAGCATGGTGAACTACAGCCAAACAACAAGGGGGTCAAGCAAAATACATAGGTAGATAGGCGAGTGTCCAGGCGTGTTCTTCTTCGACCGTGGTCTGGTGAAATGTAAACAACACAGGAATAAAGATGGCTGTGGTTAATACAGCAGCAAGCAACCCGGGTGTTTGTCAACAACTGTCAGCACTCACCGCAGACGAGTGTGGCTGTGAGCGCGGTCAACATGGCGATCAGATCAGAGACGCGAGCCATCTTCAGACCGTCCTCGAGAGTCTTGTGGTAACTGCACCACGGGGCCGGCTAGACGCCGCATATATCTCAGACACTCCAACCAGCAGATTAGATACCGCTTCTGTCCCGGAGTACGAATTTACAACTGTCGCGTTGCCCGTGTCTTCTCGGGAAAATGCCAGGTTCTTCTAGAGTCCACATGTTTGCACGGTTTTAAAAAGCCCTGCGACAGTCTGCTGAAGGACAAGAGACAGGCAATAATTTGCCTGCGTCAACATACACTAGTTGCTCCCAGTTGTTATGTAATCTTGTATCAACAAGCAAGCGATCTTGTTTGATTGTGGATTTCAACTTCTCTGCATCTCTTCTTGGAACGAGCTAAAATAAAAGATTTTTTTCCGGGAAAAAGCTTCAGAAGTACCAACGAGCAGCATATCCGGCACGTTGGCGTATTGTGTTCTACACGAAACTGCTGAATTTGTTTCAAATATATTTAGAAATTCTAATAAATCACACTTTAAAGTGTGTTTATTTAATCGTGTTGGAAACCGCTACGAGACAGCCATTTAGGTTATTTAATCGACCACGTGACCAATTTAAGGTCCTAAAATTTGGGGATTTCAGACGTTGTATTGCTAGAGTTGCCATGGTGTTAGGAACATGTCTTGCTAACCTGACAATACTGGCTTGTTTGCCTTGTGCTGTGCGAGATTGCTGCCCGGATCAGCAACTCCAGCCCCTCCTGGACAAGGGGGGAGGGGGGCTGCAGGACCGCAGGTATTGTGTAAGGGCTGATGACAGTGTCATATTGTAGCAACTGCAGTCAAGATGTATGTGCTTCTACATAGTGATTTTTCGTTCCGTACAAGTATGTTAATGTTTGAACCGACTCCAACATCAGGGTTGAAATTTACTCTGGTAGAGTAACGCACTAGATCCCTAAATAGTTCCATTAAGTCTTCAGGTCGTATTTACTTAACCTTTATTGACCCTTATTTCGTCAAGCCTATATAATATCTACGAGAACCACTGTAATAAATGGGGGCCGGAAAATTTCGCGTATTCAATTACCTGTAGGCTAGAATCCATAGTTGCATACTCAAGCCCCGACCATTTGTCCACCAGCTGCTACTCAGTGGAATAGTGGACAATGAACGAATAGACGGGGCTTTAGTATGCATAGGACAATGCATTCTAGCCTGCACGTCGTTGAATACGCGAAATTTTCCGTCCCTTAGTTATAAATAAACCATAAAATATCGCCATGTAATTGTGTATGTAAACAATATAGCACCTATTTGTTTTTTAGAATAATATTTATATGTTGTAGTACACAAGCATAGTTAGTTGCTGGTATACTGAAGTGTTTTAAATATATTTTATTACAAGGGACAGAAACTAAATATCAGTCGCTGCTACAGTAAATGATCTGTTAGTTATCTACACATTCTCAAACACATTATCATCGATAACAACGGATTACATAGGATTTGAACTAATACATGTAAGCAAATAACTAGGTTCGCTTTTTGGACGCTAACGTACTACCCTTCGATCACTTTCTAAACGGAACGAGCTGAAATTTTACTCTACCCGAGCTAAATAGACTTTTCGTAAAGTACCAAGGAACTGGGATACGAGAAAAGTAAAAAAAAAAAAAATACTTCGAAATTCCATCAAGCCTCTAGTTTCCGGAATTGCCGCATGCAGCGCAGATATTTGACTTTGGAAACCAGTAATTGTAAATTTTTTAACCCTAAATCTGCAAATGGGCCATTTCAAACATGACTTATATATAGAGAGATAATGGTTTATCGCGGGAAAACTTGACTGTTTGCTAGGTTTCAACACACGTTCATATTATGGAAAGATTAATGGCTTTCGCTCGTACGTAGGGCTGTTGCCCTATTTGACTGAACCAAAAAGAATCCCGCTATTTTAATATATTGTGCCTATTATTGGTCAGCAGACATCTACGCTGTGTCAGACGTGCATCACCAAATCAAACATGTCATAAGAAACTACAGAATTTTCAAGGGTATGTTGGCCACAAAAATGTTTTGCGATGTTTCATTTTCTTACACCTCACGCCAAATAGAAACATGCCTATGAGCCAGGCCAAATGTTCGCTAAGTAGGGCTTACGTCACTTCGACTGCAAAGTCATTTGAGGCAGACACAAACAGCTGCTCGCAGTTACGGGAATTCAAAGGGGAATCTGCCTAGACCTTTCTTAAAACATCATCTCAGCATTCGCATGTATTGATTTCGGGACGAGTGAAAAATTAAAATTAGGTTGGACGGAGCTTGGGATCAAAGCTGTTACCTTCCGATTGCAAGTCAAATACATTGCCGTTGCTCCACCTCGCTCCGTCAAATTGACTTAAGGGGCCTGCCTACCTGCCACTCAAACGCATCGCAGCGAGTTACGACTAGTATCTTCTTGACGAAACTATTTAACGCACATAAAATCTGCATATGTACGAAAATAACATACACTTCAAACTAAGTCGCTGTAGTTTTAAAAAATTGGCACGTTTACTAGAATCGCTATTTTCAGGCCCCTCAAAACTGCCAAAAAGGCGTTTCTAGACAGCCGTATCTGGAAAATTAACACTGATTCGTAAAACACTAGCATAGAAACAAGCGTTAAACTTTGAACCACGTTGCCCATAAATAAATAATGTGGTCATCGCTTAAAGTCCCATAAGTAAAAGGATAATAGTGAAGCACTGCACGTCATCTGAGTAGCTTGCACGTAGAGGCGATAAAGTATTAAATACGTGGCTTAATGGCAACCTTACCGCTCCTGCCTCACACACACACACACACAGCATATCGAAGGAGGCCCCTTAAGGCGCCCGCCTGCCTGTCTCGTAAACAGCGTTGCAGCGTGCTAGAATAACGCTTTCATCTAATAAACTACTAAACGTGTTTCTAATGTGTGCATTTACGAAAGGAACAAATACTTCAAACGACATCGGAATAGTAGTTTCAAAACATCATATTACTTAGAAAGACCATTTCGGGGCCCCTCAAAATGGTTAAAAACGGCTTTTTCAATCTATTATAACTAAACAATTACTCACGAGATACGTGTGAAACTACAATAGAGAGGTGTATTGGACTTTACTTAAAACTTTCCACCAATAAAAAGATGGGGTGACAACTGAAAGTGTCAGTCAGGCGAGTGATCTACGACACCACTGCTAGTGTCCTGCGGTAGAGGCGATACCACACCAGATGAGCCGGTCAACATCGCCCTTGGCACCGTGCCTTACTCACACTACCACACGGCCACCAGGCGGGCGCCTTAAAACGAGGTTCCTAGACTGCTGTGGAAATACCAACCTGACGTTTAAAGCAGAAACCGGGAACCATATCCACAAATAAAATTAATATATTTAGAGTTGGTGTACCTGACACGTGAGCCGAGCTGTAGCGTAACACAGGAATAATTATCTCTTCGTAAATTTTAAAAATGTTTCCAATGTGTTTATCTACGAAAGGAAGACACACTTCCAACTGTATCCTTAAAGTTTTAAATGCCTCCTTTAATCAAAAATATGCTTGCCAGGCACCTCAAAATTGCTAAAAATTACATTTTGACGTTGCTGTAGCTGAGAAAATATCAACCATAATCGTAAACCAAAATCATAGAAACCTGCATTGGACTTTACCGCCTACTTTAAATAAATAAATGAACACGGTCGTCGCTTGAAATTCCGTTGAAAAACACATTCTAGGAAAACACTGCTCACTAGGAGCCGCGGTGACCGAATGGTCATACCATTCGCCTCTCACCAAGGTTCGAATCCCGGCGGGGTCACTCCCCGGATTTTTGCATGTGAGAATCGCGCCGGACGATGCCGTTGGTAGGCGGGTTTTCTCGGGGATCTCCCGTTTGCCCTGCCCTTACATTCCGGCGCTGCTCCATCCTCATGTCATCCTTCAACAGCGCTAAAGACCTCGATGTTAAACGCTGACCTAAATCTCTCACTCACTCACTACGCACTAGTTTAGTCCTACGCGCTTAGAGGCGATGCGGTGTTTGACAGACGTCTTATATTCGACTTATCGCCTTCCCAGTTTCTGTGTCTCAAACATAAAAACAAATGCTAGCGTCCACTAATTCTTAACGGCGTTCAAGTAGCAAAAATTACTTGTGACCTTATTTTCCACGTGCGAAAATGTTTTATCTTTTCCTATAGTGCCATGTCAGAGACAATAACGGCATGTCAGAGTTAAAATTGGCATGTTACGGGAAAGTACAAACTATAAAAACAAATTGACTTGCTCAAATGATTCATGTGCTTAAAAAAAACGAAGTTCTTTTCTATTTGAAATAATCTGAATACGAATGAACTGATTAAATTCAATAAACGGAGGAAACAACCAAGTGATTTTGTACTTTTTTTTTTTTTAATTTTTAGCATGTTGGCTATAATATCAAATTTAAGAGTTAATTGTTGTATTCGAGTAAGTCAGAAGGTTTTTGCGACACGTATGTTCCTGCAACCTGCAAATTTTGACTTTGGCAGGTCGCTGTGGGGAGAATATGACAGCTAAACAATAAATGTAGTCACAAGTAATGTGTACAAAACTAACACTATGTCGTACAAATTTAAAATTAATAAGTTTTGTCACTTGAGCGCCCATAACCTTTATATAAGACAAGGACGACACTAAGGCCGGTGTTCATAGTCAAATACTTGTTTGGCAAATAAGTAGTACTTCGTGAAGTAATGCTTACTCTACAAGCAATACTTATTTCACCAACGAATTCATAAATATGTACTTGATGAAGCAATTCTTATAAAATAATCACTACTTATTTGCTCCGAAACGTACTTGATGAAGTACGTACAAAAAAGTTCATGTCATTGTAATAGAAATACATGTTCCCTATTTCATACGTTGTTTACCGTCTTTAAAACGAAAATGTCCACATACAAAACAACATTACCTAGATTATTATATTGTACCTAAACATTTTGGTGTTTTTAAGATTTAAAAGTGAAATAAATAATTAAAAATACAAATCAAAAAATGTTTTTAGTGGTATGCAATGCATAATAGGAAAATGTGTGATTGTAAATAAACATCGTCAAGGTTCCGACTTCCGACCACAGCTGTGGCACATTGTAGGTTAGGTATTTAGTTTGCCCTGGTTTCGTGAAGATTTGTGTCACCGTTGATTTGTTTGTTATTCAAACGCTTGGAAGCTTAGTTTGTAATTATTTTGTATGCACGCGAACACAAAATAACAACAAAGCGCAAAATACGTACTTATTAAGGCCTTGTTACGGAGTTTTGCAGTGATTTCGAAAATATTATTTTTATTGCTACCTAATAATCATATAAAAATTTCGCTGCACAGTTTTGACACTTATATGTTATAATTTGTAGCTGATTTTTTTTTGTAGAATTGTACTGAACGGTTTTTTAGATTTCATTACCCAAAAATACCACGTTTTTCGTCGTGAAAATAAGCAAAAATTAAGGAAATTACTTTTTTTGCTGGCGAATGGTACATTATTTAAAAAAAAACGCGTCCAGAGTATTGTGCATCGTGTGATTGCACATTGACTCAAATTTTTTCAAAACTTTTGGTTAAAAAATATTTGAGTTATTGGCACCAGTCTGAAATAAACTCAGGAACAAGCCCTTAATAATCATTGCTTAAGACCATGATCTCCCGTTTATTTCAAACAATTGCAAATAACTCAAATATTTTTAACCAAATACTTTGAAAAAATTTGAGACAGTGTACAGTCATACGATACACAATTTTGCCAGACCGTTTTTTTTATAGTAATGTAGGCCTACCGTTTGCGAGAAGAAAATTATTTTGCTTCATTTTCACAACAAAATGTGTACTATTTCGGGGGGAAAAATATAAAAATCAGTTTGGTGTATTGAAACAGAAAAATTCATATAAAAACGTTGATATATAAGTGTTAAAACTGCCAAAGGAATTTTTGATATATGTATTCATTTGCGTTACAAAAAATATTTTCGAAACCACTGCTAAACTAGGGAGCGAGGCCTTAAGTCCACTGCAGACATGACTTGAAATAAGACAACTTATGCACGTGAAAAAACATAACTTATTTGACTTTTAATTCTTGAGAATAAGCATTTCTCATTGGACGACTATGAATTAATTACAAACAAATACACTAGGGTATTTGTAATAAGCATTGAATAGAGGAAATATACTTCACGAAAGACAAATTTAAGCAAAAATGTAAGTAATGCTTATTTGATGAACAGCGAATTAAAATATGTGCTTAAGCAACATTATTAGTAGCGCTTGTTTCAAATATAGTTTATTTGTTGACTATGAATACCGGCCTACGACACTTGCGCGCTAATTTACTGCTGCGCGTATAAAGACGACATTATTCTTGACTTTCGCTTGATTATCACCCTTACTGTACTTCGTTTATTTATTTATTTACCCCTCCTCGCTTATAGTAAGCCTATAATAAATTTCCAAGTTTGCATCGACAGGGCCAAATATTTTATGCGTTCAAAAAGCTACCCGGGTATAATGTTTAGGTGTTCAATAAGCCAAGAAAATGTAAATTACTTACATTATGTTACACGTTAGTCTGGTTATCGATGTAACCTTGTAGCTTCACTAAGCAAAACTGCCTAACATCAGATTACTTAGTATAACCGCATAATAATGTATCTCCCTTCAGCTGTGAATAATGTATTGTTGAAGGTACAGTGCTCGAAAATTGACAATGCCCTTCATGTTCCCGTCACCTGGCAGAGTCACATTATACAGGATGCGGCAAAATAACTTCCTGTTTTGAAATGCGCGGCATTCAGGTTGTAGATGTCTTAGCGGGGCGAGAATGGTCTCATTAGAGAGACTTAGGTGTAAAGTTTTTTTCCCCATCGCTGTCAGTCACCATAATGGGTTTCAACAGTGAGGCGCGAATGTGAACATGTTGGAGGAATTTTTCCTCGCGGCTTGATGAATCAGACTTAGGAAATATTTGGTTCCAACAAGACGGAGCAACGGCCCACACTTCAGGGCATCGATGGTTATTTTGAGGAAACACTTCCCGAAGCGCCTCATCTCAATAAGTGGCGATATTTGAAGTGGCCAGCCCGCTCCCCCGATTTGGCCCTTTGTGATTTTTCTTGTGATTTGATATCCCACGTTTATGTTAACGGTCCAAGGACCCTATAAGTCTTGAAGGCCAACATCCGGGCATAAATTGCCAACTTACCCACTGCTATGCTGGTAAGTGTCACGAGAAACGCCAGGAATAGGATTACTCAGCGAGTGGACAATGGGTGGCGTTACCTACCTGATTTTATTTTCAAAACTGTGTAAAACCAAACTTTATATGTGTACCTACATTAAAAAATTTAACATGGAAACTTTCTGATTCACATAATGGGTATTATTGCCGTGTCAAGAAAGGAAATTATGTTGCCGCATCCTGTATATGAGGGAAGGCCGAGTGAAGGTTGGACCGGCTGCTCGACCAGCGAAACATATTTGTCGCGTTTCCCACATGCAAAAAATCCGCAACCGAACATGGATCGCCTAGATGGGGGCAAGAGGTGTGATCACTCGGCCACCGGGTTGTTGAAGGTATTTTATGTATGTTCAAATATGGACAACAGCGTCGAGGTAAGAACAGTGGCGGCTCGTGGGTTGTTGCCAGGTAGGGCTGCAGTTGCCAAGAGCTGTATAGAGTTGGGCGCTGGTTGACTCTACAGCCACTGACACGCTGATGTGCAGGTGCCCCTTACTACTGAGTGGTCACAACACATCTAGTCGTTGGTCTATGGCGCGTTCATCTATAGTGTATAGTTCTGACTATCTACTCCCCACCTGGCAACAACCCACGAGCCGCCACTGTGTAAGAATACTCAGGTATGGCTTCTTATGACGTACTTGAAGCCGCTATTTTGTACGTCACATTATGATGCTGAGGCCTTTTGAGGTTATTAACATTTTGAACATTCACCTTGAAACAGTAAGAACATCTAAGATGTCAATACAAATAAGCTATGTAACTAATATTATTGGTTTACTACTTATCAATAGATTGAAACAGGAGCTTGATTACTAACTAATAACGATAAGTTAACGAACATCAGGTCGCCATAGTGCTTGTTTTTTCGTCAGTGCTGTCTGAATTGTTGCTTATAACAAACAGTTTTGTACAGGCACCAACAAGTTCTGTAAAGGGAATTAAGTGAGTGCAGCTTCTGCAGAACTGATTGCTGTAAGAACAATCCAGACAGTATAGACGGCCAAAGCGAATTTTTAGCTCTATTCTAACAGGATTGTAGCACCAACATATATATTATTCTATCATTGTGTACATTTAATTGTTATTTATTATTTTGACAAATAATGAGCTTATTACGAGTGACAATGTCTTGAAAATACACGTTCAGTGGCGTAAATAATTCACTCGAACTCTAGGGAGGGGAAATGTAGTGCACAGACATATCGCCTTCTGCTGATTTTACTGCAATAAATTTTTGTAAAACTTAAATAAGAGCAGATATAAAAATGTGCTTGGCAGTTTTGTTAAAAATGCGTTTCCGCCGTGATAACTAATTTTTCCAAAGCAAGATATTTACGTAATTAATTAAAACCATATTATTAACTACCTAGAAAAAATCAGCCGACATGGAGAATACGATTTTAAACAAAATTGTCTGGAAGATATTTGACATATGCTCTCGTTTAGGCATACAAAATTAATATCGCTAAAAAATTTGAAAAAAACAAAGCATTGCCTCAATATGTACGCCCTCGATACCTGTGTGTTACAGAAAGTGACGCATATGTTGCCTTTGACCGTAAGTTTTCTCGTGGTTTTCTCATGTCTGCTGCCTGTGCGTTCCTCCGCTTATCCATCCTCCTACACATTATTATCTAAACGATCGTTTAAGGTGAGTCAGTATCCGGCATTTTGGAATAATGGAACTCCTGCTTTAAATTTGATGTGTACATTTTCTGTAGTGTTTTTCTCATCTACAAGGTACATAACATAGTTCCGTACATTGTGTACAGTTGGTATTGCTCGACTACTAGTGCTTGTACTACATTTGTGACCACGCACAGAAATATCTACTTCCTTCTTCCGGAAGGTTGCTAGTCAAAAATTAAGAAAGTTGGGAAGTTGTAACAATTTGATAATGCTTAATAAAGCAATACCTATGACTTGTCAGACGGAAAATGTACACAAATCTCTTTGTATGATATTTTCAATGGGAAATGAAGAATATGGAAATGTGGGGTACCGATCCCCCTTAAGGCGCCCGCCTACTGGCCGTGTGTTGGTGTGGGTGAGGCACGGCGCTATAAGGGCGATGTTGACCGGCTCATCTGGTGCGGTATCACCTCTACCGTTAGACACGAGCAGTGGTATCGTAGATCACTCGCCTCACTGACACTTTCAGAGGTGACCTCATCTATTTATTGGTGGAAAGTTTTAAGCAAAGTCCATTGCATGTCCCTAGAGTAGTTTCACACGAATCTCGCCAGTAGTATTTCAGATATAACAGGTTGAAAAAGCTGTTTTAGCCAGTTTGAGGAGCTCCGAAATTATATTTCTAATCGACGTGATGCTTTGAAATGACTCTTCAGTCATCGTTTGGAGTGTATTTTCTTTCCGTACATAGACACATCGAGCATATGTTGGATAGTTTGTTAAAAAAAACATATTTACGAACACACTGCAACGTAATTTAAACGCGTGGTAGGCGAGGCCCTTAGTGAAGTCATCAGCTCATGCAGTTTTTGTTTTTTTGAGGCCATTTCAAAGAGGAAGGTACGTGGACAGTATTAGTACAGATGAAATATAACCACATTTATGCTCGGGGCCCTGTAAAAGTGTGCGAGGGTTTTTGTAAATTTTTTCGTATAGAAGCTGCTGGCTTCCAGGTTTTATTTTTGTTTTATCGTCATAGTTTTCTGCAACACGGCATCAACCTACTGCAGGAATTGTTGAATAACCACATTTATTTTTGTATTTTTAACGAATTGCTGAATGCATTTCTGAAACGCCGAACACAGTTTTTTTTTTTTTTTTTACAAATTTACGGGTTATTCACTGACAATATTTGGAATTGTACAATTATTATTTAAGTTCTTGTACAACAACGCCTGGATAGTAATGCCTTGCAAACATCTATGTAAGACTGGTTGCCGACAACTAGGCGTTCGTCGTACGGAGTTTCTACACATGCTGGGGCTGGAAGTGGAGTGAAGAGATTTTGGTCAGCGCTCAACATTGGCGTCTTCAGCGCTGATGAGAGGTGACATGAGGTGAGTATGAAGTAGCTCCGGAATGAAGGGGGGGGGCGGGAAATTCCCGAGAAAACCCGCCGACCAGCGGCATCTTCCTATTTGCGAAAATAAGGAAATTGAACCCAGATCGTCTTGGTGGAAGACGAGAGATCTAACTACTCGACCACGGCGACTCCACTGAGGTTATAAAAGTTGACTCAGTCACGTGGCAGAAGTTTCCGATTGCCAGGGTGACACATTTCAAATCAAAGTTAAATGCATTTCTATGTTTTTTTTTTTAATTTGGTCGTAAAATTAAAGTAAACTTAAGCGAACAAAATAATGCGATTCCAAAAACTTGTTTGATACGTTGTAGTGTAAACCTTATTATGTGTAAATTATATATATATATATATATATATATATATATATATATATATATATATATATA
>PNEQ01127676.1:0-14764 GCA_003012365.1 Medauroidea extradentata | reverse complement strand
AAAAAAAAAAAAAAAACTGAGATGAAGAAGGAGAGTGTTGTAGAGTACTTGTTTAGACTAGCATAGTTGTCGGCAGTGATGACAATGGCGTCAGTGTAAACAACACGAGTGTCGGTGTGCGTAGGCCTAATCGAGCAAAGATATAACACATATGTACTATGAAACATATTTTTAAAATCGCTGTATATTGAAATTTATGAGTGCACTGTTTCAGCTTTCATGAATTCTCTACAGTCTTCTGTTGTCTGAGAGTCAAATAATGTTGCCAAAACACAAAATGTGTACATCAACTGAAGGTTCTTGATTCAAGCCATGATATGGGAAATTGAAAACAAACCAAAATCCACACATATTACCAACTACGTACTTTCCTCGCAAGAAGATTGTGTGCACAAAAAAACACTATTTTCTGGTTAAATGTCAAAATTTAGAAATGAGTACGTTTTTTATATTAACTTAAGTTGGTTTTCGTGCCTTCTTGCAACAAATACATAAGACACGTTGTATCAAAAATTAAATTTGTACATTTTAAAAATAATAATTTCAGAAGATTCCTCTGTAAAAGAAAAACAGGAAATTACTTTTTCACATTACTTTACAGACCTGCTAAAAATTGTGTAAAATAGAGAATAATGTAAAAATAAACATGTTATGTGGCATGAGATATCTGACTAGAGAAAACAAGAGTTAAATAAAGTTAAGTGTGAAATATCTGACTGCAGCTAGTATGAATAAAATGCATTTCCTGACAGAGCTAGTCTAGCTCAAGTTTCTAAAGGCACTTCACAGTTTTTCAGTTCTTTAATTATTTCAGGGCCAAAACTTAACTTTAGTTTTTTTTTTTGTTCATAGCAGGTAAATCTGCACAATCATTCATATTATAGCTATTAAAAATTACTTCAAAACACTTTACCCAAATCTTATAGCTACAACTGATTCAATAACTAAATTTAAAGACTAGGGACTTCAAGACATGCAAAATTATTTATTTCTTGTGTATTTACGAGTTTCTGAAGGGCTGTATAAAGCTAAGAAACCTTAGATAACCCAATGTCCTTGACAAATAAAAGCTTTCCAATAAAACTATGCAACATAAAATTGTAGTTTGCCTATAAGATGTTAACACCAAAAACACACAACACAATTTTAAGAAATGAAGCAAACACTGTAAAGACAGCTGCACGAAAATAACACATCGCTAAAATTAATTCGATAAATTGAGTACACTAAATAAGCTTACACTGTGATTACAACCACGATTATGAAAAACTAACTGAAAAACCTAACTTGCTGTGACATTTACTTTGCAATTTTGAGTTAAAGTTATCTCATTTCCTTATAAATTGTTTTAGTTTAATTAAGGTAGTTTGACAACCACTTTGTAGGTAAACATATCTGGGTTGCTGCTGCTATTTTAACACTATTAATGACAACAATTAACTTAAGGATGCATTTTTGCCACAAACTTTCTCTCATAGTACAGTAATCACAAAATAAAAATGACACAACAATTTTAATAGTATCATAAGATATATTAACCAGACCACTCCATACATTTCAGCGTAGGAAAGATGAGAATATTCTGCGATCAGTAAATTTGTTTTATTTCAGTTGTATAAATTTAGGTTTCAAGCAGAACAGAAAGAAAATTGCTATCTTTTGCTTTCTAAATCAGTGTGAAAGAATTAGACCCATTTATGCTGATTGTGTCAAAATAAATTTCTAACATAGTGACTATAGCAGCAGTATTAATCTTTGGTACTTCTGTAAAGTGGTTCACCCACTCAACGCGCTTGTTATTTTTATTGGAAGACTTATATGTTTTGTCACAATTAATAGGGAGAAAGTTTATTGACAGGAATATTGAAATTATTTATGATTGAAAATTTATTTTGCTTGGGAAAAAAATAGGTTGTAGTGGAAGGAGGAAGGAGGAGGAGGAGGAGGAGGAGGAGGAGGAGGAGGAGGAGGAAGGAGGAGGAGGAGGAGGAGGAAGAAGAAGCCAAGACAGCAAAATACTAGCATTTCAAGAATTCTGAATTAAAATAGGATGTTGTAATCAGTCATTCATTAAGTTCCATTGTGCCTATATCATTCCCATCTTGATAGTGCTTGCAAAGTTTGTAATTTAGATAATAATCACAAACTTCTGAAACAGCCTCGGCAGTCTCGACTGTACATTCCTTGAGCTCAAGTTTAGACTGGACATGTCAATGTATCAGCTAGGAATGGTTATCATTCCCATCATATACTTACAAAAACATATTTTGAAATTAACAATTGTTGTAACCTGGTGTCAAAATAACACAGTATTTTAACAGTTGTTCTGCACTCTACACATGAACTTTTACTGCCTGGGAAAATGAATTTCATTAAACTTGAAACAAAATCAAAGACGTATATTCCAATTTATAAGCAGACTTTCTGACTTTCGAGAGCTGTAGAAATACATTTCAGGTAGGTACAAAACTTCAACCCTGGGACTTATGAAAGTGGAGAGATTTTGGTCAGAACTTAAAAACTGAAGTGCCGAATGCTGTAGACGATAACAGGTGACTATAGAATAACAGCAAAAATGAAAGTGGGGAAAATATAAGTGCTCAGAGAAACTCTGTCAGCCAACAAACATCCCCTATGTTTCCCACATGCAAAAACCAAGAGTTAATTCATTGGGAATTGAACCTAACAAGAATACTTGCTACCATTACACCTCAGCGACCCTTAAATAATTTTGAAAATTAAGGTAGTATTAAGTACACTACCACAAACCCATACTAACTGAACACACAAACTGTGTTTCATACCTGAAAACTTTTAACTTTTTAAGTACGTAATTTTATTTATTAAAATCAATACACAACAGATGTGTAAATGCACATTGGAAGAGTTCTTTGTCATGGTATACTACATAAAAGACCACATGCTTCAACAGTCTAAACCACTGTATAAACAGTCACCTAAGAATGCCACCTTCCTTTGAACAGCAGCAATGACTAAAATATTCTATTCAAGTGGAAAAACTGTTCTATACTGTATATAAAAACAGTGTGCATATGTGTGTGCGTATAATTATAAAAAACTGCAACTACAAAATTATAGTGTAAAATCATTTGACAACAATGTACTATGGTATGTAATGGTCACACCTTCCTTTGCAGAACATGACCATGTCAAAAATATTTAAAATGTGTAATTACTCTAATTTACTTTTATGCATATTTCAAATCAAAATCAGCCAGCGGGAAATAAAAGGTAAGAGTTAAGTCCTAACAAATTGTCTGTATTGCTTATAAATGTCTTAGCAACAATTTAATTTCTTCTGTTTATGTAGACTATCAGTACACTATAAGAAAAAATTTGATCAAACTTTGTCATCTGCCTTAGTAAAACTAGGGTCAAAACTTACACATGTTTAATTATTTAAAAGTTCTTTTCTTCTATAGAACACTTTTATGGTAATAGTACTTATGAAAATTAACAAAAAGCATATGGTACTGTATATGAATAAATTATACTAAGATACTGTAACTTACAATATTTAAAAGACTGAGTTAAGCATTTGAAACTAATTTATGGAACATAATTTATTTAAAAAAAAACTTTTATAAAACATAAAATAAATCTTGCTAACAAATATCTTTTGCCATAAAATGAAGACACATCATCATGTAAACGAATTCTCATTAATATTCTGAAATAATGCCAAAATAATATGAACTCTGTAACTACATATAATAAATCCATAACAGCTTCAGTAATACAGCATGTGTTGAAAAAAAAAAAAAAAAACGTTGCGTATAATTAAAACACTTAGCTTATATTTTTGCTATAAAAAAAAGAGGGAGGGGGAAGAAACCACACAGGACAATAATTAATGAACATTATTTATGGACAACACCAACAAATTCATTCAATATATTTAAGGTAAGTTTTTAGAACTACACATAGAGCTTAAAATATTTAGAGGAAGTATGACAGAAATGCAGTTTAGTTTTCTTTTTTACTGACATACACTGTTCCAATGTTTTAGAGGGGCAAATATCTATAACGTGTATTGAAGGTATGTGTATATTTACACTTGCCAGAGATGTGAAAACAATATGTTCGGGATATCTGAATTACAAAACACGCAGCATGAACTGAAGCTGCATTCTCTGTCTGTAACAGGGTTACAGATTAGTAAAAGAAGAGAGAAAGGCATACAGGGGGTATATAGACAGAGAAATGAAGAGACAGAAGTGTAATACAAACAAAGAGGTGTAGCCAGTCAGAGCACCGACTTACTTCACTCCCAGCTTGGTGGCGACGCGTCTCCATGGTGAGAAATAGCAGCCAGTGGTCCTGGCAGTGTGCGTGCGGGGAATGGATGGCGTAAAGCAACAGATTAGCACAAGGGGGCAATACGCCTCACTTCACATGCCTAGCAAACATCCAGCACATCCTCTCTCCCACCCTTCCCTCTTCCTTGTCAGCCCACTTCACATGCGCCCCTCTTTAGGTACACACATCCATCATGACAAGTTATGTATATGCGCAGATAACAGTTACCAGCAATATATTCCATATGCAACATTATATGCATATAAAAGGAAAAACAACATTGGGGAAAAACACTCATGCTAAACAAATTTGCCAGCCCTCTACAAAACATAAACCTCCAATTAAACTATTTTCTACTAACAATAATAAAAAAAGAATAACATTAAAACAGAAAGCCAGCATCATTCCAGCATGTATTGTAACTTGGGTTACACAAAAAGCATTGCAATCAAGACAATATGCAACACGAGACAATAAAATGATGGAATAGTACAAAAAAAGAAAGCCTCTGTTTACTGAAAAAACAAAAGTAACAGTAGAATCGCAACATATGAATAGCAATGCTTTCTAAAACAAACAAACCAAAACAAGATGTAAGTAATTTATGTATTCACATCTCATTATTTCTTGTAAGCACTCTTTTTGACTACCTTACATGATTCACGGTATGCTCTGAGAGGAAACATGCAACTTCTTATTCTTACAGATAGTATCAACAAACAAACAATGATACGTAACGATATCCATACGTACAACCATGTGTGACTCCTTTATAAAATGTGGTCTAACCACAAATAGCACACTACACTTAATGTTCAAAAAACTCTCGGGTATGTCTAGAAAGCCTTGTCCACAAGTGAAAGATAATGAAGATGTCGTGAAATTCACAGATACAAACTGTACGAGGTGATTATATAGCTAAAACTAAGTAGAAAATACTCTTTGGAAAATGTGTGTATAACCTATAGATTAGAAAACCATTGTAGAGTGGTGGGTGGGTACTAGAAAGACTTAATAATGAGCTGGAAGTACAAGCAGACAAAAAACATTTCCACCTGAGTGATGTCTGTTGGCATGGTGTTAGGTGTACACTGTCTTGCTGCAGATCCATCTTGGCTGCCTGATGTACCCGCAGTTGTTATGCTCCAATTCTCTCAGTATGTTCGCTACAAGGACTTTTTGAAACAGCTGAGCTCGGCTTTACCTCTCCTTATGTCTTACATCGACACATGGTGTGATCTTACTCTTTCCAAATAGGGATACAAAAGTTTGTTACAATAGTTTTCAGAACATCCATGCCTTTTTCCTTGGAAACTACGGACCTAACATACGCAAGTATATGCACACACGTAATACAAGTACATAAATGTTTAAATGCTGTATTGTGATTAATAAGATACAAATTCTAGCTTCTGCACAAAAATTTACAACTGACTAAGAACATAGCTGCCGTATGGTATAAATCACTTTAGGTATGTCAGACAAATTACACATCAGTTACCTTAACAATTTCCTGCTAGTAAACTATTGTGCTCTGACTCATTCCTTCTGACAAGCCATTTGTAACTTTGTTTCTTCACTTAAATATGTATGCAGAGAATAACAAGTTTTATGGAACAAGTAGAATATAGAGCAAATTACAACCGTAAAATCAAGTGAATAAAATAAAAACACAATTCTGAACAAAATTATAAAATATACACTACTTATTTCAAATAGTAACTCCTCAACAGAAATAAGCTGATGTCCCATCATAATGAATTCATTTTCACGTTAATGTTGTACGTGACACTTCTTCAGTTCTTGGTAAGCAGGCTTTTACAAATGAAGGGTTTGGCTGTAAATAATGGTAAGGGACATTCAGAGAGAAACAGTGTTAGGAGGTGTAAAACATAGTAAGTGATCTATTTAATTCATATTAGGAAAGAATTCCATTTCAATTCAAGACTTGGAATGGAACTCTTAACTAAAAATTCATAAAGGGCGCTACTTACTATGTTTTACACCTGATAATACTGTTTTCCTCTTAATGTCCCTTAACATTATTTACAGCCAAACCCCTTAAATATGTACAGTACTGTGTGTCACACAGACTACTGAACCCATACTACCATCTGTCAGCAGGAAATACCGTATATAAATAAATATTTGTTTTATGGAAATATACTGATATGGAATATAATATTTGTTACAAAATTTTAATTCACATTACACAGAAAACGAAAAGTACTGGATCTGACACAAACTAAGCACCAAAATCAGGGTGTTAAAAAAATTATGTAACAAATGTATTACTAATAATTTTTCATATTTTACAATGTTGTACTGCAACTGTGTTTGAAATACAATTTAGGTAATTCTCTTATATGCACTTATATAAGATAACTGTTGTATTTGAATATACCACAGTATCATGTTTGCAGCAACAAAATGTGAGAGTTCGTGAATACTGTGAATGAAATTTACTTGGCACCAAAGTTTGTAAGACTGCATAATGTAACTTTAGTGGTGATACAAAGTTCTTCTCTCGTTGTGTGGTATTTGTAACTACATAACAAACAGAAAAGAAATGGAACTTAAAATACTTTCCAATGAAAATGATACCATTATATATACAAAGTGTGGGGCTGTCACAAGATATGTTGATTATATTAAAATTTTAAAATATATGCTTGTCTGCTCATATAAAACTTTTCATACATAGAGGTATATACAATTACAACATCATGTCCTTGTACTAATAATACAATAACTAACAATTCTATTTAAATTTAATTTTTTTAACTTTGAACCTCTCTCCAAAGTTCTTCCTCCAGCTGCCACTGTCCACACTCACAACAAGACTGTACCAGTGTGTCAAAAACATCACAGCAGAGGTAAGAAAAGTCTTTGACAAATAACAACCTTAGAATATTATCAGCACAGAAACACAACTTGTAGTTGTGTTTCTGTGATACTAATTAACTAATTAAATTTTAAAGGTTTAAAAAAATACTGTATGTTGATATCTTTGACCAGTCTCTCTCAAGTGAGTGCTACTACCACAATTAAATACTAAAAATTAATCCAAGTTAAGGTCCTTATTTCGCTACTTTGGAAGGAAAAAAAAAAAAAAGAGACAGAGTTGGGGGGAGAGCCTTTTTAGATCTTTATTCCAGGCAATTGCAAAATGTTGAAAATTATGATAGATTATAAATACCAAACTTGGAAGTATGTATGTTTTTATGATTCTTCAAAGGTATTCACAGATTACACTATACCAAAATACTCTGTACTCAGGATAAAGCAATACTATTTTGACAGCAGATGCAACCAATCTAACCGTCCTAAATATTGAGAAGGTCAAAGCCCTTACTTATACCTACTTGGAGTATTTCAGGTTTGTACGACTGGTAAGAAGACATAAAATAGTATCGAATGTATAACTGATATAATGTAAATACGTATATATTAACTTACCGTAGGCTATCAATTACATTAATATTTTACAGTTTTTACAACATAAGTGCTTTAAGCTATCAACTTCATAATTATAACGCTTTTTATAAGTTCACATTTATTGAAGAATGGCATCAGGTAGCCAACATGGCTAAAGTTTAAGCAATGCTGCCGGGGTGTATAGGAATATCAACAATACCATGTGAATTAGATACATTAGTCTATGTAACCAATTTTAGATCTTCAGATACTGTAATTAGTTTGTATATTACCGGTACCTAAATATTTCAAAATGGTAAACGTGACAATTCGAGGCTCAACAACTCATTAATAACTATTAGAAGTAACATAAATGGAGCTTTTTAATCATTGTTATTATACCAGTTCTCGGGGTGTACATGAAAGTAAACAAAGCCATAAGGGATTTGAGACATTGGTTTAAGCAACCGCTTATAAATATTTCAAGAAATACTGTGAGCTGCCTGTATCTCATTTACAAATTTAGAAAAGGGTAAATATGATGTTACTTACATGTCAGTTTCCTCAGAGGTTACATAATAGGTCTTATTAAACTGCAGTCTAACCAAACTTCTACGAACTCCCTGACACCAAACAATCCAAAGAAAAAATTAGTATCATAAAAATCACGTTTTGTCACTTCTGTTACTACTTATTTATTCTGCATCACCATTGATGTGTTTGATCCTGCACGCTGTGTGGCTGTAGTTACTGAAAAGCAAAAAACAATTAAAATAACCGTGCAATGAATAGGCAGCTTTACAACGATAATTTCTGTGTTTAGCAAAATATTCGTTAGAAAATACTGAGGGGCGAAATGGAATCATGCTCAGTAGCCGAAAAGACTGCAGAGGATTGCGGCATCGGGCGGAATACAGTTCTACAGTAAGTACAGTTTACCTAATTATTTTATTGTATACCGGTAAACTTGTGAAACATGGTGTCTATATGGTGATTTTAGGGCCATGTATATTTATTCAAAAAAAGTGTATTTTGTGTGTACTATTAATTAAAAACATACTGGCTTAGGCATATTTACGGCAACATTTTTATTTATTTTCTTTCTCCTGTATTTTCATGTAATTTCATTTAGCAATTTGTAGTAAAATAATATTGCCAAATAGAGGTTTCATATATTTGACCTGTAACATTTCCTTTAAGCATGAATATAATAATTTATTAAAGGTGTAAATAACATTCTCTTGACAGGTAATGTCTGCAAACAAAACTTGACAGCTGGTAAAATCACATGGCGGTGTATATATTTTCGTGGATGAACACTTAAGAAAAACCATAGAACTGTCAAAAAAAGTACCACGTTATCCTGAATACAGTTTAAACATTAATACAAATCAGCAAATGGCACTTGTAGGTGCAAATCACAGCATTTATGGCCTTAAACAAACATTTAAAGTTGAAAATCTGAAGAAAATTGTACAGCTTTTGACTCAAATACACTAGAAAATAAGTATCAGATAATTTCTCATTCATAGTGGTACTGTACATATTAAAATAAAATGATAAACTTGCAAATGTTGAACATGGCAGGAAAATGTAACATAATAAACATTAGACTCAATTACTACACTCAATTAATGATGACGCCGCAACGTTACTACAAAAAATATTAAATATTGCTGAATACGTATGTACAGATGTAAAAGTCGCCAAGTAGGGCTAATTATTATGAATAGTTTTCAGAAAGTTCTTTAACTCGCTGCTGCTGTAACCACCAGCACTGGACACTGACAGAGAGAGATTACTGATCACTGAAGCAAGCAAACAAGCAAACCCACCCTACTCCAGCAGGTTGCCCTTTGAAAACGCCCAATGTGTAGCGACGGTTTAACTATCAACGAACAAAAGGTGATTGAAATGGAAAACCATATTCTGCTTAACCACAAACCAAAATGGTGGCATAAACTTAAGTTGCTAAACATTAACGACACACAAAACCCAAGTATTTGGAAATTGCTAGCACTGTGGTGAGTCAAGTTAATTAAGGAGTTATTAAGGTCCTGACTCTAAAAATAAAGACTTTTAAAGAGGTGTACGAACCCTGGTAACATTTGTATGGCTTAAAAGTTTGGAAGGTCTTTCCATTAGAGTTACAATTTTATACTGCCATATCAAAATCTGTAACTCAAATTACCACAGCCTTATGATGAAAGTGGCAAAACAATATCGTCTCCTGATAGAGAAACTAAATTCATTTTGTCCCTCTCTCCACATCAAATGAAATAAATAGAGCCTCGAAAATGATATGCATAACGTAATAACCAAGAAAAATGGACTGGAATAGTACCCTAGCTATACCTAACATTGAAAAATAAAAATGTGCACACTGACTCATTACGTTTGTTTGCAAACATTCTTGGACAGAACAGCTCTTAGGGAAGGATGCATAGTGGTCATATACTTTTTAATTTATAACTGTAAATAGTTTATACGTGATTGAAATGGACAAAGTAGAATTATAATAATATGCACACTTTCATTGGTTAAAAGTCTGGAAAAAAACATTTATTTTAAGCAAAATTAAATACATCTCACAAAGTAGTGCCAGGACTGGGATTTTAAAGCTTTCTGGATTCATTACATCTTAAATCAATACTTATACAGCAATGTTCAGACTACGTATATTTCAATAATTTTGCTAATAGTTTTGCTGAATGTTTGACCATGATACAATACTGAATTTTTTAAGTATAGTAACTGTCAGTCTCTCCCTTAGTCGTATGCCACTGACGTCTCCAATTTTCCATCAATATATTTTCTAGGCAGTGTCAATTCAAGCCTCCTGATTCATTACTTTTCCTCTAAAGAACACATTTTGGAGTTATCGTTTTAATACATACAGTATCTAAATATTTCAACAAATTCCATGGTCCTATAAAATATTACAAACACACACAGAATGAGTTTGTACCGGTAATATTACTGACCCACAAGGTAGTTGGGAGTTTAGCTGCATTTTTTGATACTCATAATAAACTACATAACTTTGAAATATTTATTTGGTCAGAATGTCTAGGAATGTACCACAACATTATAGAAAGACTTTACAGATATTTAACAAGTGTAACTGACTGAGGTCATCTCAAAGGTGTAAGAATGTACTGTGGTACACAGTAACTGTTAACATTTCTGAGTAATAATACATAAGGAGTCTGCATGCAAACAATTTAATGTGGACACACAGCATGTAAAAAGAATCACGCATCTCAGTCAAGAACACTTACTAATTGTAAATATAGTAAAAATAAGTATTATATTTTAACATTATGTATTTAAATGCCATGCATGACTGAACTAAACCTAAAGAAACAAATTTTCAACATTTGCAAACATGCAAAAAAAAATTTTATATAATGCTACTGCTGTAAGCACATCACCAATACATTTCCTATTATTGAAGAGAAGGGCAAACAGTTTAACACAAATCTTAAAGTTTTGTTGGTACTGACGAAACCACCAAATTTTTCAAAGGTAAAATACTTGAGTATAACTTACACAGCAATGATAGTTTACAGTTATGACAACATTACACCACTACCTACAAAAAAATTATCAGAAAAATCTGCCAGACTGACAACTGCTCCCCACAATTTACAACATTGCATTGAGTTAAAGATGGCTGGCTGGTTGGTTGGCACAGAGTTTTGACCACCCTGCAAGCCCTAGCCAGTGTGTGTGGGTACATAAAATACATTATGTACCTATACACAAATGTATGAATCAGCTAGGACTTTTATATCACTGTGTGAAGAGAGCATCTTGTTATTGTGTGTAGGCAACTTGTGTTCAAGCAAGCACTTTCAAAGTTTCAAAGCCCTGGTTATTTTTTTACTTTCAACTAATTTGTATCTTTCTGCTACTTTTTATTGTAAGGGCCAGTTGCATCATCAAAGGTTAGTGTTCTGGATAAAATATACCAGTAATCTTCTGTTAGTTCGTAAAATCTGGTGTACCACCTCCTGTAATCGCTAGTTAAGGATTATATTCTGTGGGTAACTAACAGGCAGTGAGAGGGCACAATAAATATTAACATGAGAATATTGGCAAGCACGAGTCACTGACAGTAGTTGGAATTCTGTGACTCATTTAAGCTAGTACGTACAAATATAATACATATTCAAAGTCATATTAGGGGCACGAGCATGACTTTCTTGGCTGTCGAGAGGATAACTATTTTAAACCCAGACAAGAGCCAATAACATAAAATTGCTATGTAACTTTGTTGAAAATTTGTTTTACTATGTAATGAAATTTTTCAAGACAAATGGTATAAATATTTTAGCTAATTTATCAACTAAAAGGAAATTTTGTTAACTAATTAATTAGCTACCATTATGCTGCATTTTGCTTCTACAAAATTTGAGTACAGTATACATAGCTAAAACCAGTTATAATGATATAGGCTCCTATTTACGATTTAAAAATAATTATTGTAAAAAATGTATTAACTTGAAACCAAGACCTTAATTCGAGGTACTACAGTATTTACCGTATTTGCCGGCTTATAATACTATTTTTACATATATTTGGCCTCCAACAATTGCTACTCGTCTCATATGAAGGTGCGAATATTTTTGGTAACCTAAAAATCATTTGAAAGTTAAGCTGTAAGCTGTAGAGTTGTATGATGTTTCAAGGAATTGCATTTTTCGTCACAAATGAATTTTTAATAAAATTTACAGTACAAAATTTTGATGAGCGTCATATTCATAACAAAGGACACTTTTACCTCGCAGCGAAGCGGCGATCGATGCAGCTGGAGCGCATGCCTAGATCCTTTGTCTTGCCAGCCCACAACTCTCGGGCGGAGAAAACAAGGATCTAGGTACTGCATGCTAGATCATTTGTCTTGCCTGCACAAAACTCTCGGGCAGAGAAAACAAGGATCTAGGTACGGTATCACACATTCATGTGTCTACTGTTTAGAGCTACGCTGGCACGCGACAACAGCGCACAGTAGGGATGGGTAGTTCCTGAACTACCAGTTCTTTTTCAACTGCTCTGTTAAGCAAACTACGGAACTAGTTCGTTTGCGCAAAAAAGAACTGTTCTTACGTCTCTCTGTTGTGTTTGAAGTACAAAAAAAAATCGCTGCACATGTGCCAAAATTTTTTCCCCACCACCTGCGCAACGATTGCTATCAGTTGTCTGAGTATGTGCACTGCTCCCCCGCTTTTTTTTTCTATGTAAGGCACACCATTTTTTTGTTCTTGCTCCTTTTTCTGCTCTCCTCCCCCCTCACTCGTGAGCCATCGTGTTGTGGCAACTGGCATGAACAACTGACAGGGGAAAACGAAAACATATAACGAATTTGAAGAGAAGAAGAGTGCCATGCTAGGTCGGCCGACCAGTAGTTCAAGCAGTTCGATGACAGGTATAGTTCCGAGGAGCTTTATATGTAGCTCCGACGACCGGCATAGTTTGAGGGCCGAAGTAGTTCGCTTCATGTTATTTATTTCACTGCAAATGAAAAGATTGCGAAAAATGGTAACTTTAAATATTTTTAAAGAAAACAGGTCTTGCTCCCCCACCTATATTTTGTTATTAGCACTGGGCTAGTATTTACTGAGTAGTGTTGTAACAATGTTATGCTACTATGCATATCAGAGTTTGTTATTTATTACATGTTAGTTATGTTTTACACCGTTGTTTTGCGCACAGTGTTCTTTAGTTACTGTACAATAAGTAGTAATTCACATATTTCATATTTTATTATTAAAGCGATTTCTCAACCACACTCAATGGGTGTACGAAGCACATATAGGTGTTTAGGGATAAAATAAGCACTATTGAATCTCCAGTCACTTTTTTGTTTAAGGAATAATTTATAGTTTCTTACTACTATTTAATATCAACAAAGACTCTTATTAACAATCAGAGGTTATAAATTACACCATATTAAACAATTAACATTTGAAGTCAAAATTTTTTTTTAAAATATTACTCCAGAGAAGATGGTCTTCAAAAGTGCTCAATTTATCGCAAACCGCCTGTACTTACGTAAGGTTTCGGGGATTGGATTAGATTAACTATGAGTCTAGAAATAGAACAAAATATAGGCAATTAATAATGGCACATCGTTTTAGTCGAAATGACTGAAAGGGGAGAACGCGAGGACATGTATCGTGACAGCGTACTTGCTAGTCGGTGGAACTACATGTAGTTCGGAGGAACTATATAGTTCGAGAGGAATAAAGCTGTTTGCATCATTGGTCGAACTATACAGTTTGAGGAACAAAGCAGTTCGCATAGTTCGTTTTGTGTTGGTTCCACACTGCCACGACTTGTGTATTTGCTTGTAAACTGAACATATCAAACATCTATTCTTATTCGCATTTAAGATTGAAAAAAAATTGTAACTTAAACATATTTTTAAAGATAAAAGACACGACCCCACCTGTATTTTGTTGCTATGCAACATATTTTCGTGGTTGAGTTAGTAATGTTACATTTCCGTGCATGGGTACATGCAGCTTATAAAACATTTTTGCATAGTTCTTTTGAATAGTCATTGAGTCATTATTAAAAGGTGGATTCACAACTACACCTAACATGCGTAAGTACAGGTTTTAGGGACTGGATTAACAACACAAATGTATGAAGTTGTTTTGTTAGAACAGAATATCTGCAATCCATGATGGCACAATAAGTTATAGTTTGAAACCAATACTGTATAACAGGGCTGCCACCTGGTCATGAACTTAAATCCTTGCCAAAACACCCAAAAATCCCTGAAAATCCTTGAAAGTACAATATGTATATTTTAGCAAATTTTTACGACAATTCTTATTTCTTTTGTTTTAAAATTGAGTAATTTTATTGTTGCAAAAATGTCTTATCACTTTATTTCCCTAAAAACTAACAAATATCCATCAAACTGAAACAATGTTTTTGAAAAATAAACATATATAAGGATGTAACCTAACTCAATTTACTGTCCTGTTTATTAGACCTAAGTTAACAAGTTGCA